>CM040245.1:147733344-147933344 GCA_022545495.1 Chrysanthemum lavandulifolium | reverse complement strand
ATCATATCATTTGCATATCAAATAAGATAATCATCATCATGACCTCTTGCATGTACTAAATACAAAATACATTTCAAACCTTCCTTCCAAACACACATTGGCAATAAATAAGCAAATGTTGCCCAATGAATCGTGTAAGTAACTACAATGTGGGCCCATGTCAAGTATATGGGAGAGGTTCCACCGCACCACATTTATTGACATATTCGGGTAATAAATTTTCAAACTTACCCACCTTATATATGTGAATTTAAATTCAAGTGGTGTGGCTAATTAGGTTACAAAATTCTATCAAAATGTCTACAAAAGACTTGACCAACAATTTAGGAAGCTGTTTCGCAACAAAAGACTTGACCAACAGTTTAGGAACAAAAGACTTTGGCCAACAGTTTAGGAACAAAAGACTTTGGCCAACAAATTGATGAAGAACAACTTTTAATAGAAATGGAGGAGGTTGCTATTAAGGAGGAAGAAGAATGGGAGATAGCGAAAGACAAGTCTTGTTAGAGATGGAAGCCGAAAGGAGCGACTTATGCTCCAAGATGAAGAAGTCTTGTTAGAGATGGAGGAAGCTCGACAGAGAATTCAATGCATTGTATGCAGTGGGATGAGCGCAGATTTGAAGGTTGCTCTGAGTATCTTTACGACGATGGTTACGACTCGAACAACTCTCAAACTTGGGATCACCCGGATTATATTTAGTTGTGTCGCAATTTAAATTTCTGTGTATTTTGTTTCGTTAACCCAACCAGTTTGCACCATCATTAGAGTGCTTTATTCACTTACTACCACTTATCTTACAGTGGTTTGTCAAACTTCATAAGTAGCAACAAATCACTAAAACCCAATAGGTTACCAGTTATCTTACAGAAACAATTAATCACCCAATAAGTTAACCCTAAAATATCGAAACCCAAAAACAAACAAGAAGAATTACGTTAAAGTTAACCCTAAATTAGCGAAACCATAAATTATCGAAACCCTAAACTAGCGAAAACATAAATTAAGAAAACCATAAATCAATAGATGAAAATAAGTAAAATTACTTACCCTAGCCCTAAAAGTTTTTCGATAGACATTAGATCGGACGATTGTCGATGTCGATGTAATCGCTGATGTGATCGGACATCGTGTTCGCTCTTCGAGAATTGTGTTGAGGAAGATTGTGTTGAGGAAGCGTGTGGTGGCGATATGGTGGTTTCAAATAAGAAGTGTGTTGAGGAAGTTTATCTTCTCTCAGTATAAATGTATAAATGTATAAAGGTATAAAGGTTAAACTACTTATACCTTTTTAAAAATTTTTATACCTTCAATACATTCAACACTTAATACATCATAAGTTCCCAAAGACAACCTGTGGGACCCAGGTTGCCTAATATTTATGTGATTTTTAATAATAAAAATGCATTCTTTTACTAAAAACAAAATTGTCGATTACCAACATTAAAAGTTAAAGTTCCCAACTAAAACTATAAGACACTTGTCTTATATAAGATCAAGTTCTTCCACAAAATGGGACACATGTCATGTATATAAGATAGTACCCAATTATTGGTTGGGAGAGTTCTTGTGGGCACAAGAGAAGTGAAAAAAAGTGGGACATTTGGGGTAATAAAGTTGGGCAACTAGGGCATTTAGAGAATTTCCCCTTAATAAAATAAAGTTTTGGACTTGTGGTCTTCTAAAAAAACATTGATTCACTGAATATACTATCCTTAATTCTTAATTTATAATTATTAAATTAAATAAAATTTTGAACCTGTCCAAATGTTAAGTAGATAGAAATCCAAATCAAGAATCATTTGACAAGTGGAGAATATATTAATCATTGGAGGGTCCAATATAAATTTGCTTAACCATTCATTATTTTTGGTGTTTAACATAAAAGAGACCTCACCTACTGAATTTAATTCTCAGTTTGCGATAAGATCTAATACGTGCTTTTCTAGGTGTCATTTTTTAGGAGATGTTTGTATTATTTTATATTTTACGGGCTTATAATTTTGTTTAAATTTTGAAAAGCATATAAGACTAATATTTTGGCTTTATAAAATTAAAGTTATGTTGGACATATATTTATGTTTAAGATTACTTAACAATTGGTTAAACAGTATATCACAATGTCATGTCAAATTGTCAAAGCCTAATTTTGTTGAAGGGATACGTTGGCTCCATCATGAGTCATGACTCATCTCTCATGAAAATGAAAGAGCAACTAAATAAAGGCCTTAACCGTTTGTATGCAGGGGCGGACTGTAAGGGTTCTCGAGCTCACTGAAATTCAATAAATTTTATTTACTCTGTTGTTGTTTGTTTATTAGAGGCGTCGAGTCTAAATTTTATTCAGACATCCGAATATGAATATGTGGTAGAAAAGTCTGAATCATTTTCCATCTTAATTATCTGAATCTAACTCATATAAAACTGTTTTGTAAAATGTCTAAATGCGTTAAACATATTTTACCGGGTGGAAGGCCCTTTACTCAAAATGTGTTAAACTATCGGGGTTTAAATTGACAAAATAAATGTGTCGAGGTTTAAATTGAACTTTTAAAACGATTAACTAAATTGGTCACGTTAGTGGTTATATGTATGAGTCCGAAATCGAACCTTTTAATTTGAACAAAATATGAATTATCACATATCATCTTATACATTTTTTATCTAATTAAAGATATGCAATGAATCTATTTAATACTTTTTAATATCGAATAAAAAAGATAATCACAAAATAAAAAAATAAACTGGAAAAGTAAAGAAAAAAATATATTAAAAGGTGTTAAGACACTTTCTCCTCATCTAGTTCAGTAAAAGGTTTATGCCTCTTATTGAAGATCATTAAAAATAATAATAATAAAAAAAAAATTCAACAGTGTTTGCCTCTTACCACCTATTAATAACTTTAAAAAACAAACTCTCTGAATGACTCAAATGACTGACCGCGTCTGAAAGAGTCAAATTAACAAGTTGTTAAGAGGTAATTTAAAGAAAAAACACCACCTTAGTGTAAATTTTGTTAAAATCATGAATTTTCCCAGATTGAACCTCATAACTTTGTAAATCATATATTATTTTGACTAAATGATAACGCTACACGCGTCGTTCGGGTCGCGAAACTTCCTTTCTTCGAAAGCAGTTTTATAACACCCAAGCAGTGAACCTAATCGTTGTAGTGTAGTAATTAGGGTAAGCCACGGGTATTGATATCGTTCTCTGGGGAATAGGAATGCTAGTAAGGAGTTACTACGCTAAGGTTAAGGTTGAGGAAGATTATTTTTGTATTTTTATATTTTATGAAATGGAAAGGTACGAATCTCGGGTATTGGATTTGGGGGTTGGTATTTCACCGATTACTCTACTATTATCTAATTATCTAAACTAAGGTTGTGGGAGTCTATGTCTAATTAATGTGTGCTCGTATGATAGTTTAAAGATGTGTTTACTTAGGTTGTACTACTCCTTAATTATCTCCTATTGATGGTTGAGTTGTCACGTCCTTATTCTTAGTTGCGTTGCGTGTCTAAAGTTGTAGGGTATCGTTTCTCCCAACTCTTTGAACTTACCAAAGGGTCTCGCCTACAAAACCCACTAGGGATAATAAACTCTTACTCTAAGGCACTCTTTGGATGGTTTAGCTTACAACTACTCGTAATTATATTCTAAGGTTCACAAAGATGAATCAAGCATTAAGTACACAACGAATGACCTATCGCATTACTAGATCATTAATCAACTAAGATAAGAAACAACCAATCAATATTCAATAATTAAGTTTCATACTTCCTAAGCAAACACACAAATAAATTAGTCGGACATGGAGAACATGCAAGCATACACACAAATAATCAAAGACATAATTGAATTAATGAAGTAAATACTTATCTTGATGTAAGATAGGGTTTAAAACCCTAAAATCTTGTACAAGACACCTTAGGTTCGGGTTTAGGTTTTCACCCAAAAGACTCTCTAAAACCGAAAAATTCGGATTCTATATATAAGATTACATATGCGACGGCCACCTTATGTTTCGTGACGCCGCCGTGTCGCCGTCATTAGGGTTTCGTCTTGGCCACGTTAACCTTGCGACGGCGTCACCTTATGTCCGTGACGCCGTCCTCTTGACTTCTCGACGTCGTCGGATTGCATCTAGGCCGCCCGAGTAGCGACGGCCTACTCTTTTACAACCGGGCGTCGCCACTTGAAAATACGAGTTTGGGTTACGAGCCGTCACAAAATCCTCGGACGGCGCCGCACTAGCACCGACGCCGTCGCCTTCTATTTTCAAGAATGTGAGTGTCTCGATTTTGACTTTGGCCATTTTCTTCATATATTCGCGCCTTTTCGTCCAAATAAGTGCCATTCCGGCATTTTGCCTTCAAGAGACCTAAAAGTGAAAAGGAACGATATTAAGCAATAACGGATACAAAAGTGACCAAATAAGGACTAAACGACCCTCAAAATGGTACCTTTTAAAACCTTATCAAATATCCCTACACTTGTTATTTGCTTGTCCTCAGCAAATGTGCTTTAACCAATTAATTTATAAGTTAGGGGTCATGAAGCATTAATTCAAAACGGTCCACAACACATATAAGCCCCATAAAAGTCATAACAAGCACGGAATTACATACTAGCACCTCACATGGGGTATTTGGATACTCATCTCTCTCGGTGTATATATGAAATATAACAAATAGGAAATGGAAGATAAACACTCATTAACCGGTCCTAGTACATAGATTACCATAGGCTTGAGAATAGATCAAACCTCCATCGCTTTGGCGTAAGCACCTAGGAAAGACTATCAAAGAGGTCTTTTAAAGGGTTGTAATGTTAGGCTTACGGTAGGGAAACAAAGGGTTTGGTGGGATAGGCTATTTAGTGGTGGTAAGTCAAAAATCTCTATGTTAAATGCATATGAAGAATGGCGTTGCTAAGCCAAGACTCGACACTCTAAACTCTAGATAACTGAAATAAACAAACATAAATTCAAAGATAGATGTAGGATGGTAGCCCTTTTTTTTTTTTTTTTATATATATACACTTTTACTCTACCATCCTCTACGATAACATCAAAATACTAGAGATTTATAGGCATATCCCTACACTTGAGTTTTTATTACTCTAACACTAATTTGACCCGATTTAAAAGATCAAAACACTTGGGGTACATTATTATGCAAACAAAGGAATTTGAATTTTAACGTTCCCTTCCGTCATTTCATAAACTTTAACTTTTCCCATGAATCCCAATCGTCCCAAAAGCGTATACAAAGGATATGACTCGACTTAGCAACTTATGCAAGTAACTAGATAATTGAACTAAGGGTTTAGGGTGATAACAAACATTTGCACTAAAAGTGAGTGCATAAGGGGTAGGCTAAGGCGATTTGGGTGTATATTTGGGGTGGGGTGTAAACAATGCTCTTCATTGATATTCGGAATAACAGAAACATCACGAGAACCGTGAAAAGGATAGGCTCGAGGGGTTAACTAGGGTATCGTGCACTAAAGATGAGTACAACGCAAAGGGTGTGGGGAATTACTCAACCGATGTGGAATAAGTAATTATATTACGGGTATCAAACAAAGGTTATCCTAATGCCTCTTATCATTTAGTTATTCCTAACTACACAAGTGTAGTCTCACTTGCGATCTCGAATGCATCACAAAACAAGTTCTAGAATCTAATATACTACCGGTTCACACTCTAAGCATTAAAGATGAATGCTTTAATTCCTACTAATCTAAGGCGATCCTCACATTTTGGTGGAATTTGGGTGGTAAAGGGTTTTGTGCTAGTCATGCAACTTCCTATCCATGAGGCGCTTTTGTTAAGACTAATGGCCCACTCCTATATGTCATAAAAATTTTAAATTTGGTGCCAAAATTACCCTAACCGACATTTCCTCATGGTTTATTACACAACCACAATTGGACAAAGCAAATATTCAAGGATAAGCATAGTTTCAAAGTTCCGTTTATTTTCCTCCTTACACTTAAACCGAACATTGTCCCTAATGTTCCCCAAAAGTATCAAAGTTATGATAATGGAAGGTAATTAAAATGAAAGAAACTAGTACTCCGACGATTAGCTCGGTAGGATCCGTGTAAAGTGGTGGTTAAATCCTTTTCAAGAAGAATTATTGCGTGAAAAGCTCCTTCCAATCTTATGTAACTTCTTCTTGACAAACTAAACTGCACACTTGAAGAAAACAAATGAAACCTTCGCGTAAAATCGGCGGTAATAGTATATATAAGACTCGATTTAAACTAGGATATAATGCTTGTGGAATGGATGTTTACAATTTCTAAGAAAATTAAGACTGGAAAATTCCAAAATTTATAAGTAGCTCGAAAACGAGAAAAAGTAATCGATGTTTTACTCCTTCTCGACGCCGTCGGTTATCGACAAAAAGCGGTCGCGATTTTCGGAAAAATTCGGAAAATTTACATCTTTAGAATCTGGAAAAATTTCTGCAAAACATCCATTATAACTCGATACAAGCATTTGACTCGAACAAACAAACATAAATATCTTTTAGTTAATTGTTATTCTCATGTTTACGTTTCTTTTGAAAACGTGTGTAATCCTCCCTACACTTATCCTTTATGTAAAATACCTTTATATGCAATTAAGACGAGGTTAAAAACAAAATAAAACATTTTTACAAATTTAAACATGAGGATAAACAATTAATAAAAGATATATGATACTAACAAGCAAACAATTAAGCATGGGTTGCCTCCCTAAGCGCTTTTCTTTATTTAAGAGTCTTGTAGCTAGACTCATAGTCGTGCTCCCACGTTTCCTCACCACCGCCCTCTTGACGGTCTCTAATGGGGATTCCATGTTGTAGAAGTGCCTAAAATGCACTTCTCTAAGAGTTCATCCTCTCCCCAATCGGTCCTATATTCGGTCCTAGGCTCAAGCAATCCTTATAGAATCCGAAAATCTTAGCCATAACATAATCAACACCTTTTCCCTATCCTCATCATTCCTATAATAGACCGACAGTTTAAGTTCCTTTTCATCATTAGAGAGTGATGAAAACTTCTCAATCTTAAGCGGCATTTGGTAAGCTATGTCATCGGTCTCATTCTTGAATCGCACTACTCTAACGAGGGTCATAGGTCATCCGGTGCTTTCTATGAAAGGTTTTCCTAGAATAACATGGGACAAGCTAGGGTCTATGGCGTTCTAATATCATCCACAATTATGAAGTCCATAGGAAGCGAAACTACATACATAAGCGGGCAATCCCTTAATTCTTGAGAAAATTGCAACTAACATTAGGATCATTGGGGTCTTGCCTAGTTGGAATAGGCTTCTTCAATATCCAATTGTAGTAGGTGCTAGTCATTATGTTGATTGGGGACTTGCGATCAATGTAGGCTTTGCCACAAAAGGTGTCCTATGAAACATGGTATGTTAAGATTCCAAGGGTTCCCAAACTTGATTCGAGGACTTTTCTAACATACATGTGACGAAGGTCATGCACTAAGTGAGGGTGGCGAGATAGTTCTTCTTCCGTAGGAAATTTGTTGAAATAGTCAATGTCTACTTCATCTACCTCCTCGGGTGTTTCATCATCCACAAGTGTATAGTCCTCTTCGTCATTTGTTTCATTAGGTTCAACTAAGGCGATGGTATTGTGAATTGGACATGCTTAGTTAGCTTGCTTGGATCCTTAATCTCTATACGAAGGCTCGGGAGTTGAGATAGCACTAACCTTCTTATCACTATTAGTTATGGCTTTCAAAAGGTTGTCTATTTTCCTATCCATCTCGGCTTGTTGATGGTTAAAGCGGTCGAGAGCTTAGCCATTTGGGTTTCTTGGGATGCAACTAGGTTTTGCAACATCCCTTGACGTTTTGTTGGTTAGGACCGTTAGGTGGGGCCATGAGAAATCATTGAGGTGAATTCTTTGGTTTGTCCCCGATGAAGTCGGGCTTGCCTTTCCATGCCTCTCGGGTTTCATTGAAATTCCTAGGTCCGGGTATTGTAGGAATCTTCCTCTCGTTCCATTAATACGTGAGGATCGAGTCAACGGAAGCATGTTTGGGGATCGAGTGCTAGTCTTGGCGTGTTATGAGGATCACAAAGCGGCTCACACGAGGAAGAAACTTTGTTCACATGGTGTGAAGATTTAGGATTTTCGTAGGAGCTCATGAGGAATCTAACTTGATCTTCAAGTTCGATCATCCTACGGACGGAAGGGGCAAGGAGATTGCCTTAACGGTTTTGGGCGGCTCACGGGGTCATCCCAACTTTCGTTGTCATAGAGGGCGAGGTCCTCTATTATACCCCATGATTCTTCTGCGGTGAGATCACTAAGTTTTCCACCGGCCGCTTGGTCAATGGATCGCTTAGTGGGGAAGTTGACATGATCATAAAAGATTTAGACTTGGAGCCAAAGATCAATGCCGTGATGAGAGACTTTATGAAGTAAGTCCTTGAATCGGGTCCATGCTTCGTAGAGAGATTCACCTTGACGTTGTTGGAACATCAAGATGTCATTCCTAAGCTTAGTGGTTCTCCCGGTGGGAAAAATTGAGCAAGGAAGCGAGAGGTAAGATCATCCCAACTTGAGATGGAGCCGGCGGGAAGTCGCTCAAGCCAATTACTAGCTTGGTCCCGTAGAGAATTGGAAGAGACGCAGCGTGGTCTCCCGAGTAGTAGCATCAAGGTCGATGGAATCGGCGATTTTGAGAAATCCTCGGATCTTGATTTGGATCTTGAACGAAGTCCATGGAATGCACATCCGCTTTGCACCAACCGGATGGTGTCGGATCGCAGGCCGTAGTTTGGGCTTGGTCGGGAGGCTCAATGGTATTCCTATAGCCTGGGTGGCTTGGTCTCGAGTATTCACCAAGAGTACGGGCTCTTGGCGGGTCATTTGGTGGTGGGTTGATGAGTGGTGGTTGGTTATCAAATTCCATGATGAAAAGTGATAATTGTAACACCCCAAAATCACAATGTGACAATGGAAGACTTTTGGGGTATTACTTAGAGGATCATAGTCATAAGTTATAGAAAAGCGGCTCTAAAGAGACGTTTTAATAAAAAGTAGTTACCATTTCATAAATCTCAGCGTGTTAGAAACACAAAAGGGAATACCACATGTTTTGAAGTTACACAAAAGATAGTTTAAATATTTATGAAATGATAACTTTAATTGAAAACAACACCACTTCAAGTGTCCCACGACATCCGCTTCACGCCTTCATGATATTCTAATTAGTACCTGAGATGAACATGCTTAAAAGTCAACAAAAGTTGAGTGATATTCATAGGTTTAAATAATAAGTTGAACACAAGTAAGAGATGATAATTGCTTCGAATACAATCACCATGGAAAACATAGATTATTATTATGCACTAAGCTCATGACACCAAACTAATCGCATACACCTAATTCTTGGCGTAGTAATAATATTGCCCTCGGAGATGGAATTGCCAATTCCATAGTTAACCAAATATAGTGCGCCCGGTTATTTCCGATAACCGAGTCGGGTCGTTAATTCCCATAGTACTATCCACAATATTCGCGTTCACTAGCAAGTGATTAATGGTTCATGATGTAAGGGACTTATGGCGGGCAACTTAGGCTATAATAATAATGATCGATAAGCATCTGATTTAAGAAAAGACTTGTGTTCTAGTTTATAGCATGCATCTCCTCGCGGGGTTTGAAAGAAATAAGTAAAGGCGAGGCTATGAACTCACCTTTGCAAATGGTATCCGAGTAGTGTAAGGTCAAGTAGTATGAGCACGAAGTACCGTCACGCGACCTATAATTAGCATGGCAAGTCTTAGTTTATTGTTTTTATCCACGATTTATTGTATTGAAAATGGTTGAAGTATTTTCAAGAGTTTGTGCTTATTGTTGCTTGTGTGGCAACGGGTAAGTTTAAATAAGTTTCGAAATGCTTATAAGTCTTTGGCTCTTGAAAAAGCGAGTGGGACAGTTTACGAAACATTCGTATAAGAGTTGGCTCGAGTATATTTATTAAAGTGGAAATATTTATAAATCGACTTATATTTATTTGATTTTGTTTAGTTTTGAAAAGTATATATATATGTACAATATATATTTTATCTAAGTTATGGAAAATATTATATTTAGAAAAGTATAATATTTTCTAGTTTATCAAATGTGTTTGTCAAATAGAAATATGTACCAATTATATTTATGTGACGAAGACTCGTAGAAAATATAAATTTATTATCTTATAAAAGTTTTTAGGAGGGGAAGCGTTAAGTGTAGAACTTGGAGGGATCAAAGTTGTAAAGATTTATATAAGTTTCAAATTTTATAAGGATTTTAAGAAAATGTGTTAAGTGGTTCAAAGTCGAGGGTTGAAATCGTAGCTATCAATATTAGTTTACAAGACTTATAAAAGATCTTGAGAAATATGATAAGAGGTGCGAAGTTGGGGGACTGGATTTGTCAAGTTACGAAAGTTACAAGTATTACACAAAAAAGATGGGTAACTGCCATGAGGCAGTTTCGAACCCACAACCTCTCCACCTTGACAGATACGCTCCCACCAACTGAGCCAAGGGCCCTTTGTGTTAGGTTTCTCAACAGTAGTTCTATTTAATGAGTATCCCAATTGTTTCATGTTTGTTATGCAATTCTTCACAGTAGCCATGTTCGAAACTTTTGCATGCATATGCATTACTTCTTCTTTTGTCCGTGATTTTTAATAAAGATGCCGAGTGTACCAAGGAAACATTCTAAGTCTTACATTCGCGTTTAGTGTTAGTTTCGAAATAGGTTGACAACAAAACGAGTTTCTATCCATTCAAGTTTATTAGTTAGTTTCGAAATGGGTTGTCACCAAAACGAGTTTCTATCCACTCAAGTTTATTAATTTGTTCCGAAATGTTGTTGGTTTCGAAATGTAGTTGGTTTTTAAATGGGTTGACAACGTAGCTTGTTATAATAAGGTCGTGTACAAGTGTCATGAAAATGCATCGACGTGTTTTTAAATGGTTAAGAAACTATATCGTCCTATTTATGGAAAAAGAAAAGAGAAAGGACTTACGACACCAAGAATGGTGGTGGAGAATACGTGTAGACAAGAATGATAACCAAAGAAACCCGATATGCTTTCCAAAGTGAACCCGACTACCTTGCTTCTAAACCCTTATGCTCGTTATCAAGTACCCTTAGTTTTCTTTTGAGTGTTTGAAGGTTTAATGAGTTTGAAGAGGTGTGGAAGAGTATGTGTGTCGACATGAGTTAGAGTAACCCAAGAGAAATCCAAACTTCCAAGGCTAAGCTTTGCATACACTTAGAGGTTTTTGAATGAGATTTTGTAAGTGAAATATGTGATGAGCTTGGCTCGTGGGTCTTTAAGAAGAAAGGAAGAAGAAACCTTTGGTTAAAGACCAAGAGTCTTTGTTGAGCATTGGTACATGAGACCTTGATTTTACTTGTATCTAGGGAGTATTTAGGAAACAAGCAAATGGGTTTATGGTTTTTGTATGGTATTCGGCTGCTACAAGGACAAGAAGGAAAAGGAGATGAGTTGTGTGCATGGGGAACATGTTTCCTCTTGTCTCAAAAGTCAATTATCTAGATACATGATGGATTTTAAGTTTATTTCTCAAATTATGTTCCAAGGTCATTGTATTTGCAAGGTTTTGAATGAGATGGGGTACTTGTGGGTACATTCGGTTACAAGAAAAGAAAAGAAAAGACCTCAAATTTTCGTTATGTATATCGTGTCCGTTTGAGCTTAAATGTGAGTCACGGTGTTCGGTTTGATATTTTGACTAACGTGTAATATATAATTTTGGCATGTTTTATAAAGGTAACAATTAAAATAAAATGAAATATTAATTCTAACTCGTAGAAATATTTATTTGACTTTAGCCATAAGTAATTTAGTGTCGATGCAGCGTGCGGCTCGTAAGACAAGAAAATTTCTTGTGAGACCGATTTCGATTATCGATAATTATCGTGCATGATTAAATAAGACTACTCGGAGTTGCATAAATTTTATGCAATAAAATGAAACGTACATGCTAAAATGCTCAAATAAGTTTTGATAAACAATCTAGTTTATTACTACGAAGGTTGATGATAGTGAAATTTTACGGTGGCTACTGATACCAACCCTTAAGAGAATTCCGTCCATGGAATTTTAGTTCTGATGGTTGTCGGAGTTGAATTTGCAAAGAGATGTGGGTACTTAACACGCATGGTGTCTTCAAGGCCCCATGTGTACTCCGGTCCTCTCTTGGAGTTCCATCTAACTTTGACGATAGGGATGCGACTTTGCTTAAGTCGCGACTTCCTATCCATGATTTCAATTGGTTCTTCGACAAAGTTGAGCTTGTCATCGAGTTTAATCTCTTTTAGTGAAGCGACAAGAGATTCATCCGACCAAACATTTCTTCATATTTGAGGCGTGAAAGGTAGGGTGAACTCTACTAAGTTCTTCCGGAGATCAAGTTTGTAAGCAACCGGGCGATTCTTTCGAGAATCTTGAAAGGGCCAATGTATCGAGGTGTAACTTTCCTCGTTTTCGAATCGAACTTTTCCTTTCCAAGGTGATACTTTCAACATGACTCGATCACCAACTTGAAATTCCATGGGTTTCCTTCTAACATCGGCGTAACTCTTTTGTCGATCTCTAGCGACTTGAAGTCGTTGGCTAATTTGTACAATCTTTTCGGTTGTTTCTTGGACAAGCTCAGTCCGATTAGTTGGGCATCTCTGTCACACCCCAAATTACATTTTGCGGCGGAATGGAATTCACGGGATTGATTGTCATAGCATCATAATCACAGTTATATTGAGCGACCTAAAGTGTCGTTTGGAAAATACATCGCTTGATTTAATAAAATAATCAGAGTTTACAAAGTAGGTCCCAAATGTAAATCAACTTGTGCGGAAATAAGTTTGTTACAATTCAAACGATGTTTTAAAGTACGTAAAACCCAAGTGAGACGCGTCGTCACCACGACTCCATGATGTGTCAAAATGCATGCCATGAAGTGAATGCCTTAGAAACCTAAGATAAAACATGCTAAAAGTGTCAACACAAAGGTTGAGTGAGTTCATAGAGTTTGTTTTGAAATGTAAAGCCTTTAGAAATCGTTTATGCAAAGAAAGGCATTGTGAATCCACTCGGCCCAAGTCCCGCCCATACAAAACTTGCAACTTTGTGTGTTCACAACCCATTGCCAAGATATGTATAGTCAATGATAATCCCAAGACATTCAAAGACAATGATAATCCCAAGACATTCAAAGACAATGATAATCCCAAGACATCCGGTCAATGATAATCCCAAGACATTCAAAGACAATGATAATCCCAAGACATTCAAAGACAATGATGTATGATATAAGATATGACTAAACATTATGTTCGGTGAAGCATGTAGTTTGCAAATAGATATGAATGTCATAAAGAAGATGAGCATGTATCTCCCCAAAAGCAGCTTATGAAAACAAGTAAAAGTAGGGGCTACGAACTCACGGTAATCCATAAAAGTTAATGTACTTGTGAAAGTAAATGAAAACAGTTTGAGCATGTATCTCCCCAAAGTAATTCAAAGCGATAAAAGCGGGGGCTATGAAAACTCACTTGGTAAGCGGCGAGATGACAAGAGTGAGTACACCGAGGTATAATGTGATCGTTAATCTTGACCTATTACGAATGATATGATATGTCATGTGTTGCAATGTAATGTTATGCATGCACTTCGTATGTTATCTATACCATTTACGGGTTTTGAAAATATTACTCATCGTCGAAAAATACTCTTTTGACGTCTTAACCCTTCAAAAATGACTTTACATGTTTTTACGTCAAAATGTCATCCTACAATGGTTTTATAATGATTTTTGGTGAAATTACCATTTTTCGTCGTAAAACAATGTCGTCGGAAAAACCATGAAATTAACAAAAATGGCTCCGGAAAAGTGGTCGTAAAATGGTGTACGTCGATCGTTAGAGAACGAACTCGACGGTTTTGGAAAGTTTGTATCGATATCTAGAAGTTTCAGTTCAGGAGTTTTCGTTCAAAAGGTCTCGATCATAAAGATATCAAAGGCTAAAGATGGTGGTTTTGCTAATGTGTGCGAGAAAATGAGTTTCGCCAATGTTTGAACATCCGTAAATAATTCACTATGACTCCGCTTGACAAACGGCTTTTGTTTTGGAAAATATGGCCGATGAACTTGATTTTACTAGAAGACACTTCGTTATAAAAGTTTTGCATCATAGTTAAAAGCGCGCAAACATGGACGATATAGCTAATGAAATACTTGTAACGTAGAAATAATATAATTTTCGAAAATAATATTTACGGCAACTTTATGAAAGCGGCCATATATTTGTCGTTTTAAATCCGTTTTCACGTAAAATATATCCTTAACCGCATCAAGTAAACTAATATATTTTGACTAGTCGAAATAATTTGTGAAGTTTAAGGCTCGTTTTGACCCGAAATATGTAAAACAGCAAAGCTGAAAATCACGAAAATAATACGTTTCGTCGTCAAACTTTAAAAATTCACCACGGCCGTTATAACTCCGTTTTATCCGTTCAAGCGGCCACGGATTCGTTTTAAAGTATATTTTCTAAATATCAAGGCCAAAATGTCGTACCAACAGTAGGTTTTCCAGAATTTCGATTTAAGGACAGAGCGTAAAATATAGTTTACGAAAATAGTTTTCTCGGACAAAACCTATTCTAATCCCTTCAAATCAACTCCAAAACTAATCTAATCCTACCATACACCTTCTTAGGGTGTCATGGGTTCCTAATCACCATCAATACCAAAGAATACCATGGGAGTAATTATAGGATGACCATATTGTATATATAACTTGAAAATCATGAAATAAATGGTATAAATTACATAACATGCATATAAGCTCCAAAATGATAAGAAACATATGAAAATGATAAGGAAACTTAAAATGATAAGAATATGCTTACTAGTGAAAATGAAGAGGTGTAAGTAACAAGGATTAACTTAAATATCCTTGGTTTTATTTCAAAACCATATAAAGGATATAATCTAGGTTGTAAACACTTGATTTTTGCAAAACTTTTGATCCCTTGAGCTTGAAGATGGTGACCGGTTTGAAGACCCAAGAAGAAGAGAGGAAACTTGTTTTCTAACACTTTGAAACTATGAGAAAATGAAGTGAATTATTTGTATAAGACTTTTAAGAGAAAGTGTAGAAACATGTATTACCACCACCTTACCAATCAATAAATACACTTGACTTCCCCCTCAAGGCGGTTGGGGGCTTTTGTCTTCCATTATATATTTTTTTTAAATCTATTACTTGTATTATTTGTTTAACATTTGTGTAATTTTGTAAGAAAAGGTAAGTAAAATGTAGAAAATGTACAAGTAAGGTTTTAATAGTTCAAAATAGATTGTAGAGATGATAAAAATTGTAAAATACTTTCCTTGTGAAAATTGAGTGATAAAATAATTATCGTACAATTTTTAAGAAGAACGACGTAATAATTAAACTTTAATGATTGAAGTACCAATTAAATTTGAAACACTAGGAAAACTAAAAATATAGTTTTATGAACTAAATGTAAGTTTAAAAATACCTCGGGATCATTTTTGAAAGTAACGGATTAAATGTTAAAATAAAACTCACGCGATAAAAATTATTAAACATAAAAATTACGCGTAAAATATGAAATGAAATGTCGTGAATGAACTAATGAGATGCACATGATGTCCATGAAATGTAGACTACTCATAGTCCATATGAAATGTACGTGATGTCATGATCATGAATTCGCCGCTAAACCTCCAAGGTTACGCGAATTTGAAACAAGTAAACCAAGTTTACTATAAATGTTGAAATAATGAGACATGAATTGTGTCAAGAAATGACACGAAAGTACGGATTGTCACATTCGCCCATCTAAAAAGGAATTCGGTCCACGAATTCAATCGTTATTAGGTCTAACGGGTTTAGGGTTTGAGGTAGCAAACTTTCCCATTCCCGAGCAAAACCCTCAAAGACTTTGTGGTAACCGATTTTACTTAATCTCACAACTCATCAAACAAGAAGCTGTCATGAGATTAGGCTAAATCGGTTTAGGTAACGACTTGTTTCTAGCTCGATCTTTGCAACTCATCAAACAAGAAGCATCACGCAGATCAAGCTGGAAACAAGTGGTTTGAAGGAAATCTTTTGAAAATTTGGCTCGATTACGGAATTGCTTACTCATATGAGACTACTACTCCCTTCATTGCATGATTCTTCTGAATTAGACATAGGTGATCGGGCTATGTATAATTTAGGAGTAACTATGCAATGCTTGGACTAATCGACTCATATGTTGTTTGGTGTTGAGTCAACTGATGTTAAAATTGTGATGAACATCGAGGAGAGAAGACATGGAGAAGTGTCGTTAAAATGATAGTTGAAGTAAAAGAATTAAAATCCTCGTAAATGATAACAAATCGGAAAGAAAATAAAGTACGATAGATGAGAATATTTTACAACGAGTGATTCAAACAAAAGTAGTACATCTTTAAGTTATAAAGTTTGGATACGATGATTAGACATAAACTTGGTACGACATAGTACATAAGGAGAAATAAGGCGTTAGTTTCCGAACTTCTTGGTCTTCCGCGTCGTTGATACCTTGACGAGCTCCTCCTCCTCCTTCTAACATATATACATTCCCATGAGCACCTTCGACTTGTTGACCTTGGTTTTGAGGACATTGACTTGATAGTGTCCTTGCTCCCACATCCGAAGCACGTAACTATGGTCTTGCCTCTACAATTCCCGGCATGGTGTCCTAGTTTTTGACACTTGTAGCACTTAACAGGACAAAGTCCGTGTGATGATACTTACATCGATTACATAATGGGTAGGTTCAAGATAACCTCGCGCTTATTGGTGCGAGAACATAAACCATTGCGATCTCTTGCCCTCTATTCATTGTTGATGATGGTTAGTGTTACGGTCTTGATTGTTGTTATTGTAACCTCCTCGGTCATTTTCCCATTTTCTTTTGTTGTTGTTGATTTGGTTATCGGTGTTGTTGTCATTGTTTTGGTTATTGTAGTAGTTGGTGCGGTTGTTGGGGTTGTTGTTGTTTTGGTTGGTGTTGGGGTACTTGCTCTCTTCACTACTCCGGCCATTAGCTTTTGAGTCAATCGAATAGCTTCCTCAATCGTTATGGGTCGGAAGAAGTCACATCGCCTTGAATAATTTCGGAAGTCCTTGATGAAAGCCTCAGGTAGCTTCTCATTATCCGAAACCATAGATGGGCATAACACGCCAATTCTTGAAATCTTCGAATGTAAGTGTCAATATCGCACCCAATAGTCCTTAGTTCATAGAATTACATCTCCAACTTCTTTACTTCCGTGCGAGGACAAAACTTCTTAGTCACCGAACTCTTGAATTGCTCCCAAGTAAGCTTGAAAGCATTCTCCATTCCAATCGGTTGAGCGTATGAATTCCACCATGACAACGCTCCCTCGAGTAAAGTACTTGTAGCAAATTTAACCTTACTATCATCCGGACGGTTGCAAAGCAAAACAACGACTCCAACTTTTCAAACCATCGCACCATGGTTGTAGCTCCTCGGTACCTCGAAACTTAGTGGGTTCACCACTTTTGAAATCTTTATACGAACATTTCTTAACCCCGGATCCTCCTGCATTACGATAGAAGAGTAAGCCTTCATGACTCTGATGACGATCATGACCTCGGCGGCGGACCACCGTTCCCTTTCAACTCTTAGAGCATTAGCAATGCTATCATTCACTAACTTCGAATAGCCGCTTGGGTCATTTCAACTGTAGCTTTCTTGATGCCATATCTTCTTCAAAACAAGAGGAAATGTGAGGCGTAGCAAAATCCGATGTTAATAATAAGCGCTTCAAAGAAATGTGATAAGAATGATAAGTTTGAGGTTATCTTTCAAAATGATCGACGGTTCCGAAAAGATGGGTTATGAGGTGTTGTAAATGTTTCAAATGTATAATGGTTTAGTAACTTAGTGTGTGAATAAAGTGTAACTCGACATGTTAGTGGTGAAACAAAGGAGTGAGAGTGACTTCGCCCTATTTAAAGGTTTATCTCGGTATTCGACGTTATCGATGATGAGTCGATTGATGTGGAAATTGTGATAGGGAATGACAAGGAATTCTCCACGTTAGAGTATGAGGAAATGATAATGGGATGGGAATTTAAAGGCATCCATGTGACAATCGATATGAAATGAAAGTGAATAACTCGAAAAATGTACGTAATGACCGCATGTGAAGTGAACATGTACTTGTGATGAAATGATGAGATGCTATGATAATGTAGTTATAGTCTAGGGTCAATGATGCAACCTAGTTCTCTATAAGCGAAGCTCGATGCCAATCTGTCACACCCCAAATTACTGCTTTGCGTGAATGGAATTCACGGGATTGATTGTCATAGCATCATAATCACAGTTATATTGAGCGACCTAAAGTGTCGTTTGGAAAATACATCGCTTGATTTAATAAAATAATCGAGTTTACAAAGTAGGTCCCAAATGTAAATCAACTTGTGCGGAAATAAGTTTGTTACAATTCAAACGATGTTTTAAAGCACGTAAAACCCAGTGAGACGCGTCGTCACCACGACTCCATGATGTGTCCAAATGCATGCCATGAAGTGAATGCCTTAGAAACACGAGATAAAACATGCTAAAAGTGTCAACACAAAGGTTGAGTGAGTTCATAGAGTTTGTTTTGAAATGTAAAGCCTTTAGAAATCGTTTATGCAAGAAAGGCATTGTGAATCCACTCGGTTCAAGTCCCGCCCATACAAAACTTGCAACTTTGTGTGTTCACAACCCATTGCCAAGATATGTATAGTCAATGATAATCCCAAGACATTCAGCACAATGATAATCCCAAGACATTCAGCACAATGATAATCCCAAGACATTCAGTCCAATGATAATCCCAAGACATTCAGCACAATGATAATCCCAAGACATTCAGCACAATGATGTATGATATAAGATATGACTAAACATTATGTTCGGTGAAGCATGTAGTTTGCAAATAGATATGAATGTCATAAAAGAAGATGAGCATGTATCTCCCCCAAAACAGTTATGAAAACAAGTAAAAGTAGGGGCTACGAACTCACGGTAATCCATAAAAGTTAATGTACTTGTGAAAGTAAATGAAAACAGTTTGAGCATGTATCACCCCAAAAGTAATTCAAAACGTATAAAAGCAGGGGCTATGAAAACTCACTTGGTAAACTGACGAGATGACAAGAGTGAGTACACTGAGGTATAATGTGATACGTTAATCTTGACCTATTACGAATGATATGATATGTCATGTGTTGCAATGTAATGTTATGCATGCGCCGTATGTTATCTATACCATTTACGGGTTTTGAAAATATTACTCATCGTCGAAAAATACTCTTTTGACGTCTTAACCCTTCAAAATGACTTTACATGTTTTACGTCAAAATGTCATCCTACAATGGTTTTATAATGATTTTGGTGAAATTACCATTTTTCGTCAGTAAAACAATGTCGTCGGAAAACCATGAAATTAACAAAAATGGCTCCGGAAAAGTGGTCGTAAAATGGTGTACGTCGATCGTTAGAGAACGAACTCGACGGTTTTGGAAAGTTTGTATCGATATCTAGAAGTTTCAGTTCGGGAGTTTTCGTTCAAAAGGTCTCGATCATAAAGATATCAAAGGCTAAAGATGGTGGTTTTGCTAATTGTGTGCGAAAATGAGTTTCGCCAATGTTTGAACATCCGTAAATAATTCACTATGACTCCGCTTGACAAAGCGGCTTTTGTTTTGGAAAATATGGCGATGAACTTGATTTTACTAGAAGACACTTCGTTATAAAAGTTTTGCATCATAGTTAAAAGCGCGCAAACATGGACGATATAGCTAATGAAATACTTGTAACGTAGAAATAATATAATTTTCGAAAATAATATTTACGGCAACTTTATGAAAACGGCCATATATTTGTCGTTTTAAATCCGTTTTCTACGTAAAATATATCCTTAGCCGCATCAAGTAAACTAATATATTTTGACTAGTCGAAATAATTTGTGAAGTTTAAGGCTCGTTTTGACCGAAATATGTAAAAACAGCAAAGCTGAAAATCCACGAAAATAATACGTTTCGTCGTCAAACTTTAAAATTCACCACGGCCGTTATAACTCCGTTTTATCCGTTCAAGCGGCCACGGATTCGTTTTAAAGTATATTTTCTAAATATCAAGGCCAAAATGTCGTACCAACAGTAGGTTTTCCAGAATTTCGATTTAAGGACAGAGCGTAAAATATAGTTTACGAAAATAGTTTTCTCGGACAAAACCTATTCTAATCCCTTCAAATCAACTCCAAAACTAATCTAATCCTACCATACACCTTCTTAGGGTGTCATGGGTTCCTAATCACCATCAATACCAAAGAATACCATGGGAGTAATTATAGGATGACCATATTGTATATATAACTTGAAAATCATGAAATAAATGGTATAAATTACATAACATGCATATAAGCTCCAAAAATGATAAGAAACATATGAAAATGATAAGGAAACTTAAAAATGATAAGAATATGCTTACTAGTGAAAATGAAGAGGTGTAAGTAACAAGGATTAACTTAAATATCCTTGGTTTTTATTTCAAAACCATATAAAGGATATAATCTAGGTTGTAAACACTTGATTTTGCAAAACTTTTGATCCCTTGAGCTTGAAGATGGTGACGGTTTTGAAGACCCAAGAAGAAGAGAGAAACTTGTTTTCTAACACTTTGAAACTATGAGAAAATGAAGTGAATTATTTGTATAAGACTTTTAAGAAAGTGTAGAAACATGTATTACCACCACCTTACCAATCAATAAATACACTTGACTTCCCCCCTCCAAGGCGGATTGGGGGCTTTTGTCTTCCATTATATATTTTTTTTAAATCTATTACTTGTATTATTTGTTTAACATTTGTGTAATTTTGTAAGAAAAGGTAAGTAAAATGTAGAAAATGTACAAGTAAGGTTTTAATAGTTCAAAATAGATTGTAGAGATGATAAAATTGTAAAATACTTTCCTTGTGAAAATTGGTGATAAAATAATTATCGTACAATTTTTAAGAAAAACGACGTAATAATTAAACTTTAATGATTGAAGTACCAATTAAATTTGAAACACTAGGAAAACTAAAAATATAGTTTTTATGAACTAAATGTAAGTTTAAAAATACCTCGGGATCATTTTGAAAGTAACGGATTAAATGTTAAAATAAAACTCACGCGATAAAAATTATTAAACATAAAAATTACGCGTAAAATATGAAATGAAATGTCGTGAATGAACTAATGAGATGCACATGATGTCCATGAAATGTAGACTACTCATAGTCCATATGAAATGTACGTGATGTCATGATCATGAATTCGCCGCTAAACCTCAAGGTTACGCAATTTGAAACAAGTAAACCAAGTTTACTATAAATGTTGAAATAATGAGACATGAATTGTGTCAAGAAATGACACGAAGTACGGATTGTCACAATCTCCGACCTCGGCCCAAAGACGGTGATCGACACTTTCGACCATAAAGTGCCTCGAATGGGGCCGCCTTGATGCTAGCGTGGTAACTATTGTTGTAAGATAATTCCGCCAGCGGTAAGTGTTTATCCCAACCTTTTCCAAAGTCGATCACGCAAGCTCAAGCATGTCTTCCAAGGTTTGGATAGTCCTTTCGCTTTGGCCATCGGTTTGAGGGTGATATCGGTACTCATATCCAAACTAGTACTAAGGCCTTTGAAGAGATTTCGAAGTGTGAAGTAAAGCAGTATCACGATCAGAAATGATGGAAATTGGTACTCCATGGCGGGATACAATTTCCTTAAGGTATAGTTGAGCAAGGGTTTCCATTTCATCATTTTCCTTGATGGGTAGGAAATGAGCGGATTTGGTAAGGTGATCAATGATGACCCAAATGGTGTCGTAACCTCTAGCAGTCTTTGGCAGTTTGGTTATGAAATCCATAGTGATTCTCTCCCACTTCCAAACTGGAAGTTCAGGTTGAGTTAACAATCCGGAAGGTTTTTGACATTCGGCTTTGACTCGAGAACAGGTGAGACATTTCCCAACGACGTTGCAATTTCGACTTTCATGTTTGGCCACCAATAAAGCTTGAGATCTTGGTACATTTTGTCGGATCCCGGGTGAATGGAATATTTAGACTTGTGAGACTCATGCATGATGAGTTCCCGTATTCCTCCATAAAGTGGTATCCAACTTCTATCGCCAAAACATAAGGTTCCATCCGATCTTTGTGCAAAACCGTTCTCGTTTTCCGGCATTCCAAAGATTCTCTCGTGGGGACGGTTTTCAGGTTTGAGAGCTTCAGCTTGAGCTTCAAGGATTTTTGATGGAAGGGGTGACTTAATTGTCATTCCCAAAGATCTTACTCGAAGAGGTTTAGGTCGATCCTTTCGACTAAGAGCATCAGCTACGACATTTGCTTTCCTAGGGTGATAACGGATTTCACAGTCGTAATCACTAAGCAATTCTAGCCATCGGCGTTGTCGCATGTTCAACTCCTTTTGATCGAGAATGTGTTGGAGACTTTTATGGTCGGTAAATACCGTACACTTGGTTCCATATAGGTAATGTCTCCATATTTTGAGAGCGAAAACCACAGCTCCCAATTCCAAGTCATGGGTAGTGTAGTTCTTCTCGTGAGTTTTGAGTTGTCGCGAAGCATAAGCGATCACCTTGTTTCTTTGCATCAATACCGCACCTAACCCTAGGTGTGATGCATCACAGTAGACCACAAAATCTTCCACTCCATCGGGTAAGGCTAAGATAGGGGCTTCGCAAAGCTTTTGTTTCAAGAGTTGAAAAGCTAATTCTTGTTCCTCACCCCAGTCGAAATTCTTCTTCTTCTGGGTTAACTCCGTTAGAGGTTTAGCGATTTTCGAGAATCCTTCGATAAATCTTCGGTAGTAACCCGCAAGACCTAAAAATTGGCGTATTTCGGTAGGAGTAGTAGGGGATGACCAATCTTTGACTGACTTCGATTTTGAAGGATCAACATGAAGACCATTACTATCTATCACGTGACCAAGGAATTGAACTTTTGAATCCGTAAATCGCACTTGGAAAACTTAGCATACGTTCTTCTTTCTTGAGTAGCTCTAAATGGCTTTCAAGTGTTCCGCATGCTCTTCCTTGTTGCGGGAGTAAATGAGAATGTCATCAATGAACACAATTACAAATTTGTCCAAGTAAGGTTTACACACTCGGTTCATCGGGTCCATAAATACATTGGTGCATTTGTCAAACCAAATGGCATCACTTGGAACTCATAGTGGCCATATCGTGTTCGGAAAGCGTTTTGGAATATCTCCTTCTAACTCTCGGTTGGTGATACCCGGATCTCGGATCAATCTTGGAGTAGGCGCTTGACCCTTGCAGTTGGTCAAACAAATCATCAATTCTAGGCAATGGATATCGGTTCTTCACCGTTAGCTTGTTCAAACTCACGGTAATCGATACACATCGGAAAGATCCGTCCTTCTTTTGACAAATAAGACCGGAGCTCCCAAGGCGAAGAACTCGGTCGAATGAATCCTTTTAGGACAATTCTTGAAGTTGGTGGACAATTCTTCTTGATTAGAGGTGCCAATCTATAGGGTGCTCGTGCCACGGTGCCACTCCGGCATTAGCTCGATTTGAAATTCTACTTGCCGAATCGGAGGAAGACCGAGCAAGTCTTCGTGAAATACTTGGAAAGTCCCTAGCCACGGGGCGTCTTTTAGTTGTTTCTCATACGCTTTCTTCTTCTCCGTTACTTGTGCTAGAAAAATGTGGCATCCTTTTCTATGTACTTTGCGCTTTGACGATGCGAGATGATATTCAATCGGGTTTTACTACGATCACCCGAATGATTAGAGTTTTGCCATTGAGAGGAAGGTGAGCGACTTTCTCGTCACGAGATGATTCTTGCATGATTCTTGGATAGCCAATCCATGCCAATGACAAACATCGAAGCTACCAAGTTGGATAGGCATAAGGTCTATATCGAAGCGGTGGTTTGATAAAGATAGGTTGCAACCTCGAAGGATAGTGTTAGTTCCTACTATTTTTCCATCGGCTAGCTCTACTTCATATGTGGTATCTAGGACGGTTGGGGTGATTTTTAGTAAGGGTGCAAACTTAGAAGACACAAAGCTTTTGTCGGCTCGAATCAAATAACACCTTAGCTAAATGATGATTGAGTGAAAACGCACCGTAACGACGTCCGGGTTTTCTTGTGCATCTCCATCTCCTAGCATATAAGCTCTTGCTCTAGCAGGTTGTTGTTGTTATTGTTGTTGTTGTTCCCGCACAGTTTTGGGCACCTACTCTTGACATGTCCGACTTCTCCACATCAAAGCAAGTTATCCCATGGGTTGGAGGTTACTTCGATGTGGAGGCTTGGCAATCCTTGTGGGTATGGCCCACTTTGTTACACTTCCCACACTTAATAGTACAACGTCCCACATGATGCATGTTGCATCGAGTGCACAAAGGGTGTGGTCCAGCATAGCCTCTTCCGTTGGCGGGTGTAGCCGCATAAGCCCTCACAACTTCTTGTCTACGGTTTTGTTGATTGTGGTGATTGTTTCGGTTTTGGTGATATGGGTTGGGATTGTTGTTGCGGTGTTGATTGTGATTGTTGCGGCCTTGGTTGTTGTTGTTACGGTTATTGTTGTGAATGAAGGAGTTGTGGTTGTAGTTGTTTGAAGTGTTGCCTCGACGGTCGTCAAACTTCCTTTTGTTGTCGTTATTGCCTTGCACGGATCCATGTTTCAGGACTTGATCCATGAGTTGGTAGGAAATTGTGATCACTTCTTCCACGGTTTTGGGTTTTGATGCAGTAACATTGCCCTCAATGCTTCGGGGTAATCCCCCAATGAGATTTTCCAGCAACTTAACCTCGTCATAAATCATGGAAGGGCATAGAGCTTTCAATTCTTGGAAACGCTTGAAGTAGGTTTTGAGATCATTGCCTTTAGTAGTCAGATGATAGAATTCATCTTCAAGTTTCTTGATCTCGGTCCTTGGACAGTATTGCTTCATCATCAATTGCTTTAGTTCAGTCCAAGTGGTCTTGTAGGCTTCTTCCATGCCAATAGGTTGGGCATGAGCCTTCCACCAAGACAATGCATCTTCCAGCAGAGTACCAGTAGCAAATTTCACCTTGCAATCTTCTCGAGCAATCACTTAAAAGAAATACGATTTCGGATCTTTCGATCCAATGAATAAGGCCAAGCTGCGCCTTGGTTCCTTTGAAGAAGGTAGGTTTGCAATTCATGAACTCTTTGTATCCACATTTGCGATTTGCCACGGCTTCATTCCGGTTGGCTTGATTTGGGGCTTCATTTGCTCGAGCTGCCTCAGTAGGTCTTGCAGCAAAAGCAGCACCGATTTCATTAGTAACTAGCCTCCGAATTGCTTCAGGGGTCATCTCGGGAGTTTCAGTAGAGGTAGAGGTAGTTCTTGTTCTTGCCATTTTTCTAAAGACATACACTCAGATTTTAGAATCATTCAACATAATTGTGAATTATTATAAAAAAATGATTTCATAATAGTCAAGATCATCACATTATATCAATAGAGTATAATCATCATAAGAAGAATCGTACATGTCAGAACCACACAAGAGAATATATATATAAATGATCACTTCGATTCATACACTGATAAATAAGAAAGATCATCATACATGAGAACATCAAGAAACAACAACCATAATGTCATAGGTCTATCATCCATACATAGTGATACAAAACCATACAATGTCGCATAAATAGCTTGTTCGATAGTTTACAAAACATGCGAATACAAGGCCTTTATTAGTGCCACATGCGGCAGGCTAAGGTACCAGAAAACTAAATAGATGAATCGCCACTCTAGAGGTCATCGGTGTGCTCCTCAATCGGCGTCAGAGGTCACGGACTAGCTCGCCACTCATCCAACTCTCTATCTCGTGCCTCTAATCTCGCTCCAAAGCAAGAGTACGAGTCTCCATGATAGTCATCCTCTCGCGTGCCGTCGTACAACCCTCCAACATCTCGGCTCGTCCGGCGGTCCTAATCTATCGACTCCATCCTCCTCTCTAACATCGAATCGCTGCCACTAGCTCTCTCTCTCTGGGCACCAATCCTATCAAGCTCTCTCCATCGTACTCCTCCCTTTAGGAGCTCTCCAACCTCATCTTCAATGTTCTCGTCGTACCAACGGAACCTCATCAACGAATGCCACAACATCCTCGGTGATCCTCAAATCGCGAACTCGGGCGGCTATCAATGGGATGGTATGATGAAGGGTTCTCCATAAGGAAGAGTCTCAAGAAGAAGAACCGATGCTCCCAAGCTCCAGGCGCTAGGTGCACCCTCCTCCGACCTCCATCGACTAATGGCGGCATCATGTATGACCAACGTCTAGCATCGACCCTCCCACGGGCTCTCGGCTCGAGGTACCAAACATAGCCCGGTAATATGGGTCCGAATGTGTGGGTGAGAGGCAGGCTCTCTTCCCAAGAGATGTCGGCTGGCTCGGTGTGTGTCACAAGGGTGATGGTGCAGGATGAGGATGAAACCGATGCAGTGGTGGTGCGGTAAATAAATGTGGTAGGTGGTGGTAGTGGTGAAAGCAGTGCAGTGGTGGTGCAGTGCGGTGATGGTGGAAAAGGAGGATGATGGTATGTCGGATGGTGGAACAAAAGTGATGGGTGCCTTTACTCGTTCCGGCGGTATGTATGAAGGTAGCACCCTTCTTTCGATAACGGAATGGGTGGCCAAGCGGCGCGGGCTCGTAGGGTTTGAGAACCTAGCTCGCCTTTCGCCTTCGGCGAATAAGCGATGGTGATGGGCAAGAGATAGAAGATACGGAATCGGTGGATGAGTGTGCGGGACATAACATCGAGGGTGATAGCCTTGTTGTGACTCCAAATATCTGTCATAAGTGGGGGACCAAAGGCGGCAAACGCTCGGTATGGTCAGCGGGTGGGGTGACAATGACTTCACCTCCTCGAAGGGCTCGGTCTCGGAGGACATAGGTGCAACGAGGCCGGAGTAGAGGCGAAGACATAGCATCCTCCATCTCGGTGTCGGAGGTCGGTCGATAGGGTGAGTGGCGGACGACATAGTCTTGTAACAACCCAAAAGAAAATATGTACTCATAAGTAAATAAAGCCATGCAGTAAATAAGATTTAGTTAGTCGCGCATAATCTGCCACGCAAATCTAAATGCCTAACCAAATGAAAGCTAGCATTATAAGTTTTATCATGCAAAGTTTTGCTAGTCATGTAGTATTTACTAAGTGAATCTCCTACATGTTATCGGTCAAGTAAGGCGCGGAGGGCGTGAAGTGGTGGTGTAAACGGTCCATTTGAAAAGTGTGGTTATAGTCCAATTTGTTTTGAAAATACAAGTTGGTTCTCTATAACACAGGCTCGATGCTAATCTGTAACACCCCAAAATCACAATGTGACGTGAAGACTTTTGGGGTATTACTTAGAGGATCATAGTCATAAGTTATAGAAAACGGCTCTAAAGAGGCGTTTTAATAAAAAGTAGTTACCATTTCATAAATCTCAGTGTTAGAAACACAAAAGGAATACCACATGTTTTGAAGTTACACAAAGATAGTTTAAATATTTATGAAATGATAACTTTAATTGAAAACAACACCACTTCAAGTGTCCCACGACATCCGCTTCACGCCTTCATGATATTCTAATTAGTACCTGAGATGAACATGCTTAAAAGTCAACAAAATTTGAGTGATATTCATAGGTTTAAATAATAAGTTGAACACAAGTAAGAGATGATAATTGCTTCGAATACAATCACCATGGAAAACATAGATTATTATTATGCACTAAGCTCATGACACCAAACTAACTGCATACACCTAATTACTGGCGTAAGTAATAATATTGCCCTCGGAGATGGAATTGCCAATTCCATAGTTAACCAAATATAGTGCGCCCCGGTTATTTCCGATAACCGAGTCGGGGTCGTTAATTCCCATAGTACTATCCACAATATTCGCGTTCACTAGCAAGTGATTAATGGTTCATGATGTAAGGGACTTGTGGCAGGCAACTTAGGCTATAATAATAATGATCGATAAGCATACAGTTTAAGAAAAGACTTGTGTTCTAGTTTATAGCATGCATCTCCTCGCGGGGTTTGAAAGAAATAAGTAAAGGCGAGGCTATGAACTCACCTTGCAAATGGTATCCGAGTAGTGTAAGGTCAAGTAGTATGAGCACAAGTACCATCACGCGACCTATAATTAGCATGGCAAGTCTTAGTTTATTGTTTTTATCCACGATTTATTGTATTGAAAATGGTTGAAGTATTTTCAAGAGTTTGTGCTTATTGTTGCTTGTGTGGCAACGGTAAGTTTAAATAAGTTTCAAATGCTTATAAGTCTTTGGCTCTTGAAAAGCGAGTGGGACGGTTCTGAAACATTCGTGATAAGAGTTGGCTCGAGTATATTTATTAAAGTGGAAATATTTATAAATCGACTTATATTTATTTGATTTTGTTTAGTTTTGAAAAGTATATATATATGTACAATATATATTTTATCTAAGTTGAGGGAAAATATTATATTTAGAAAAGTATAATATTTTCTAGTTTATGCAAATGTGTTTGTCAAATAGAAATATGTACCAATTATATTTATGTGACGAAGACTCGTAGAAAATATAAATTTATTATCTTATAAAAGTTTTTAGGAGGAAGCGTTAAGTGTAGAACTTGGAGGATCAAAGTTGTAAAGATTTATATAAGTTTCAAATTTTATAAGGATTTTAAGAAAATGTGTTAAGTGGTTCAAAGTCGAGGGTTGAAATCGTAGCTATCAATATTAGTTTACAAGACTTATAAAAGATCTTGAGAAATATGATAAGAGGTGCGAAGTTGGGGGACTGGATTTGTCAAGTTACGAAAGTTACAAGTATTACACAAAAAAGATGGGTAACTGCCATGAGGCAGTTTCGAACCCACAACCTCTCCTGCCAACAGACAGCGCTCCCACCAACTGAGCCAAGGGCCCTTTTGTGTTAGGTTTCTCAGCGTAGTTCTATTTAATGAGTATCCCAACTGTTTTATGTTTGTTATGCAATTCTTCACAGTAGCCATGTTCGAAACTTTTGCATGCATATGCATTACTTCTTCTTTTTGTCCGTGATTTTTAATAAAGATGCCGAGTGTACCAAGGAAACATTCTAAGTCTTACATTCGCGTTTAGTGTTAGTTTCGAAATAGGTTGACAACAAAACGAGTTTCTATCCATTCAAGTTTATTAGTTAGTTTCGAAATGGGTTGTCACCAAAACGAGTTTCTATCCACTCAAGTTTATTAATTTGTTCCGAAATGTTGTTGGTTTCGAAATGTAGTTGGTTTTAAAATGGGTTGACAACGTAGCTTGTTATAATAAGGTCGTGTACAAGTGTCGTGAAAATGCATCGACGTGTTTTTAAATGGTTAAGAAACTATATCGTCCTATTTATGGAAAAAGAAAAGAGAAAGGACTTACGACACCAAGAATGGTGGTGGAGAATACGTGTAGACAAGAATGATAACCAAAGAAACCCGATATGCTTTCCAAAGTGAACCCGACTACCTTGCTTCTAAACCCTTATGCTCGTTATCAAGTACCCTTAGTTTTCTTTTGAGTGTTTGAAGGTTTAATGAGTTTGAAGAGGGTGTGGAAGAGTATGTGTGTGTCGACGTGAGTTAGAGTAACCCAAGAGAAATCCAAACTTCCAAGGCTAAGCTTTGCATACACTTAGAGGTTTTTGAATGAGATTTTGTAAGTGAAATATGTGATGAGCTTGGCTCGTGGGTCTTTAAGAAGAAAGGAAGAAGAAACCTTTGGTTAAAGACCAAGAGTCTTTGTTGAGCATTGGTACATGAGACCTTGATTTTACTTGTATCTAGGAGTATTTAGGAAACAAGCAAATGGGTTTATGGTTTTTTATGGTATTAATTTGCTACAAGGACAAGAAGGAAAAGGAGATGAGTTGTGTGCATGGGGAACATGTTTCCTCTTGTCTCAAAAGTCAATTATCTAGATACATGATGGATTTTAAGTTTATTTCTCAAATTATGTTCCAAGGTCATTGTATTTGCAAGGTTTTGAATGAGATGGGGTACTTGTGGGTACATTCGGTTACAAGAAAAGAAAAGAAAAGACCTCAAATTTTCGTTATGTATATCGTGTCCCGTTTGAGCTTAAATGTGAGTCACGGTGTTCCGGTTTGATGTTTTTGACTAACGTGTAATATATAATTTTTGGCATGTTTTTATAAAGGTAACAATTAAAATAAAATGAAATATTAATTCTAACTCGTAGAAATATTTATTTGACTTTAGCCATAAGTAATTTAGTGTCGGTACGCGTGCGGCTCGTAAGACAAGAAAATTTCTTGTGAGACTGATTTCAGTTATCAGTAATTATCAGGCATGATTAAATAAGACTACTCGGAGTTGCATAAATTTTTATGCAATAAAATGAAACGTACATGCTAAAATGCTCAAATAAGTTTTGATAAACAATCTAGTTTATTACTACGAAGGTTGATGATAGTGAAATTTTACAGGTGGCTACAATAATATTACGAACAAAGTTCACGAAGAAGGGGGATAGACTAAGAGAAAGCTAAAAAATGAGAAAAATTTACTTGATAGGAATCAAGCAAAGAACCTAAACGAGGTGGACCACTAACTAGCTATTCTATTCCCCGTGGCGCCAAAAACTTGATAACGCTACACGCGTCGTTCGGGTCAAGGAAACTTCCTTTTCTTGAGCAAGTTTTATAACACCCCAGGCGATGAACCTAATCGTTGTAGTGTAGTAATTAGGGTAAGCCACGGGTATTGATATCGTTCTCTAGGGAATAGGAATGCTAGTAAGGAGTTACTACGCTAAGGTTAAGGTTGAGGAAGATTATTTTTGTATTTTTATATTTTATGAAATGGAAAGGTACGAATCTCGGGTATTGGATTTGGGGGTTGGTATTTCTACCGATTACTCTACTATTATCTAATTATCTAAACTAAGGTTGTGGGAGTCTATGTCTAATTAATGTGTGCTCGTATGATAGTTTAAAGATGTGTTTACTTAGGTTGTACTATTCCTTAATTATCTCCTATTGATGGTTGAGTTGTCACGTCCTTATTCTTAGTTGCGTTGTGTGTCTAAAGTTGTAGGGTATGCGTTTCTCCCTAACTCTTTGAACTTACCAAAGGGTCTCGTCTACAAAACCCACTAGGGATAATAAACTCTTACTCTAAGGCACTCTTTGGATGGTTTAGCTTACAACTACTCAAGTAATTATATTCTAAGGTTCACAAAGATGAATCAAGCATTAAGTACACAACGAATGACCTATCGCATTACTAGATCATTAATCAACTAAGATAAGAAACAACCAATCAATATTCAATAATTAAGTTTCATACTTCCTAAGCAAACACACAAATAAATTAGCCGGACATGGAGAACATGCAAGCATACACACAAATAATCAAAGACATAATTGAATTAATGAAGTAAATACTTATCTTGATGTAAGATAGGGTTTAAAACCCTAAAATCTTGTACAAGACACCTTAGGTTCGGTTTTATGTTTTCACCCAAAAGACTCTCTAAAAGCGAAAAATTCGGATTCTATATATAAGATTACATATCGACGGCGTCACCTTATGTTTCGTGACGCCGCCGTGTCGCCGTCATTAGGGTTTCGTCTTGGCCACGTTAACCTTGCGGCGGCGTCACCTTATGTCCGTGACGCCGTCCTCTTGACCGGCGTCGTGCGGATTGCATCTAGGCCGTCTCGAGTAGCGACGGCCTACTCTTTTACAACCGGACGTCGTCACTTGAAAATACGAGTTTTGGGTTACGAACCGTCACAAAAATCCTCGGACGGCGTCGCATTAGCTTTTGACACCGTCGCCTTCTATTTTCAAAATTTGTGAGTGTCTCGATTTTGACTTTGGCCATTTTCTTCATATATTCGCGCCTTTTCGTCCAAATAAGTGCCATTCCAAACATTTTGCCTTCAAGAGACCTAAAAGTGAAAAGGAACGATATTAAGCAATAACGGATACAAAAGTGATCAAATAAGGACTAAAACGACCCCTCAAAATGGTACCTTTTAAAACCTTATCACTAAAATACACGGTTGGTCCCTAAACTTGACAAAACGCTTCGCATTGGGACAAAACTCGGCCTTTTCATCGTTGGGGGTCCCTATTTCAAGTTTTATACTCGCTACAGGTCCTTTGACCATATTGCCGTTAGTCAAGGACATCTTATGGCGTTAGATTTGTCTTTAGTCCAAGGGCACATTTGTCATTTTACCACTGTCCATTAGTTACCGTGTCAGCCCACTTGTTTAACCGGAGGCGCCACAAGAAACCTCGCTAATAAAGGAAAATTTTATCACCACTCATCCTTTATCTTTCCTAACAACTAAAATCTTATCTTCTTCACCGACGGTAAAATCGAAAAATGGTGGTGTGTTCATGCAATGAAGGGCGTCATTAGAACATCTTTGGAACAACACGAACCCCGGCAGGAGGTTCTATGCATGTCCAAGACATGTTGGGACACTTAATTTTATTTGATATTAAAGTTGGCATGTAGTGGTTTACCTTAAAATGTGTTGATTATAGTAGTATATATGTTTTATTATAATTGTGATTTTATACAAGTGGGTTTAGTTGGTGTTTATGAGGCAAGCAGATGCTAACATTTTGATTATCAATTATAGGCTACAACATGTCCGTTCATTGGGTGGTACGATCCACCCATGCAAAGGAGAGCAAGGGATGTTATCATCTACTTGCAGAGGACTATCTACAGAAACGAGGCGACATTACAAGAATGCGAAGCCGCCCTCATTTATGAGACTATGGAAGCGGTCAACGCTGGTGACCGTGAAAACGAGGTTGAGGCTGCTCACCAAGCAGCCTTGGTCGATATCCTTGTTGAGAAGGAGAAAGTTTGTCGACTCAGGAACTTTTGTGTGTTGTCTTGGATGGTCATCTTCTTGGTTTTTCTATGGTTCTTCTATAGGGTTTAGATAGGTACTGGTTTTTGTGTTTTGAATCGGTGGTACATGGTCTTGTTGTGTTTAAGAAGTTTTAGTGTACGTTGACTAAGAATAGTCTTTTGGTGTATAATGTTTGGTCCTTGTACATTGGTAATATATTTCTTTTATGCTTTGGTCCTTATACTGTGTTGCCTTTACTAATATGGTGTTGTTCATCCATCTTTGATCCTTCATTCTTGTTTGTGATGATAGAATAACAGTAGCCAACTCAAAACACAGATCCAAGTTCAACAAATCCAAGATTCATAGACGTATGAAGTCTCAAGGATGGGTGAACCGATACCATTTCTGAGTATCAACATAAACTTGATATGGTGTTGTTCATCCATCTTTGATCCTTCATTAGTGTTTGTGATATTAGAATAACAGTATCCAACTCAAAACACATATGTATGAAGACTCTATTAAAACAATACAATAAAAACACAATTTAACCCATACACTAACATGACATGATTTCATACATAACGCAAATGGATATATTTCCAAATGCATACAATTTTGTAGTCTACAAAGTTCAGAAAAATACATTGTTTAAACATAGCAAATAATGTTTAGGGGAATACATATTCATTGGATAACATTGGCTTTCATATGCTTAACCAACATTTTTTTTGTGGTAAAGAAAGCTTTGCTGCTATAATCTTGGTCTTGGTCCAAAATTGTTTTGGAGACCCACCAGAAGCAACATCAACTTGACTTCCAGATTGAGACTGGACCACACTTGGTTGATCATTACCTTCATAGTTGTCACCTGTAACCTTAGCCTTCTTCTTTCTTTGTAACTTTTGGCGAGGATGAACACATTTTTGAGATTGTTGTGTAGTGCCTTGACTTCTGTTACACCTCCTTGCCCAAGACATGTTTTCTTGTTGTGTCCGGCATTGCCACAAATACCACAAACCACACTCTTACTAGATTGTGGCAAGTTACTGGTTTTGTCACTATTATCATTCTCAGTGAAATCCATGGTTCTTTTATTTCGTGGCCTACCTAATGGTTTATGATGTTTAGGTGGAAGAATGGTTGTAGGCACTTCTGACTAATACCAATGCTCATAACCATTTATTGGCTGGATGTGGTGTTTGTAAGTTTCTTCCCAAGTCTTAAGCAAGTAACATGGATGAACCCATGATTCAACAGATCCTACTTGCATTCCATTGAACCTCATACACCGGTGGGTAGCAACAACATGTTTACATGGCATACATGTAAGCTCCCATCTTCTACTTGTACAAGCCCTAGCTTCAACATTCACAATACACTTGTCTCCCCATCCACTGACCTCATACTTTTCTCCTTCAACCCGTAAAGCAATGTACTTATAAGCCTCTTTCTTGATTGCATCTAACATGAGTGTTGCCTTTGGTGTTAATGGTCCGGGACACTTGTCAATCACATTTACAACGTTCACTATTCTTTTCATACAGTACTCTCTAATGTATTCCAAAGCAGTAATGATGGGTTGGTGCCTACCTCCCACTAGTTTCCCATTGAACACCTCACACATGTTATTAAGTAACACATCAGTATAAGCCCTCCCTACAACATGTTTGGTTAGGTACCTGAAAAATGTCGTATAACAAAAGATGTACAAGTAGACATAGATTTGGTTAGGTACCTGAAAAATGCGACCTTGACCAATGGGTTGGTGGTATCTTACTTAACCAAGCATGAGCAGGTTCGCTAAACCTCTTGAATGCCAGCATGGCTGCCACAAATTGTTGGATGGTTGTTGCTGCTGCACATCTCCACAAATGTTCCTTGTATGCTTTAGCATTCCATTGCAATTTCATATTATCATGGATGTGCGCTTCAAACAATATATGTGTTCAGCACTAGGGAATACTTCTACTAACGGTGGAATGATAGCCTGCACAAATAAACATCAATTCATTACTAATAAAACTTGCATTTAACTAAAATACAAGTGAATCTAATCAACTAAATGGTAACATAACCTTTTGCCTGTCGCTGATAAAAGTGTAGTTTGAGTTTGGTTGTAAGTCAAGATCATCTCTTAGACATTCAAGAAACCAAATCCATGAGTCTTTGCTTTAAACCGCACGCCGCGTGAGGCTAAAGGGTATATTCCATTATTCTTCGTCTATACCATTCTTTGTAAGAAGTCGGCCGGAAAAGGACCCTCATAAAAGCATCATCCAACAACTCTTTTGACAAGCTTTATATCCTTCCTTCAAAGCACCTAAGCATACATACATTCTCTTGAAAACTCGGTTGGACTTGTTGCATACATTACGGTTTGTACACTTATCCTAACTGCATTGTATCTGGGTTAGTTTTCGCAACTCTTCAACATAGTCTCTTAAAAGGGTGTATTGTCGCTATGGTCACCCCTAATCTCATTTTCTACCTTGTTTTTTTGCCCTTAATGCCTTTTGCATAGACACACGAACTTCAAATTGTTTATTGAGCTAATCTTGAGCACTCACGATTGGAATATCTGGATTGACTTGAACTTGGTCAACTATTTGCTTGATAGAAACTTGTAGTCACAAGCTTTAATGTCTCTTGATTGCAAACATTTGTGTTCATCCACTAAAGTTTGAACAATCCATACATCTTTAGTTGTATTTTGGCTACATACAACAACCATGGACAATCATTTCTTGCTCCTTGCGTGTTCGCAAATATACATCCCTACCAAGGCCTCTAGTTATCGGACCATTTTTCCTCTTTGGGGCTTTTCGACCACGAACCTTGATTATTCCACAAACATGTATTTGTCCAAGACACCTAACCCTAATTCTCTGTTTGTCATTCTTAATTAGTTGCAATTTCCTCCTAGTCTTTATTGAAAGCGGTAGATCCTATCTTTCACTTCTTTTGCAATTACAAAACTTTGACCATAGAAAAAAGATTTAGATCCTCTGTTTGTCTTTGCCTCACTTAACTTTTGTTTCTTGTATGCCTCAATTTGTTCCTCCTAATAACATACTCATCCTCATTCTCATAACCACTTGCAAAATCATTATCATCTAACAAATCCAACTCATTTTCTTAAAAATCATGTGGTAGGTGGTGGTGGTACCTATAGATGGTAAATCAGTAGTCTCGATCACTTTGAGCAGTTAATATCAAAATCGGGCTCCTCAAAAGTATTAGCCTCATCGACAACTGTGTTTCCATCACCATTGTTCTCAATATCATCATCGTCACTCATATAAGTGTCATCTCACTCACATTGTCATCACTTAAAGCTTCATTGATTTCACTTACTGCACTGGTTACCTTTTGGATATGATCCACGGGATTACATGTTTCCTCCTCATGATGACCTAACTCTTGATCATTTTGACATACCTCTTGGGACTATCTATTTGGATATGCTCAACATGTTTATCTATATCTTGGTTGACATCACCTACAACATCTTGATCGCGAGACCTCTACAGATGGAAACAAGGGTTCATTTACGGCATTTGACTAGATTGTACCAAAGTATTGACTTCCAAAGGTTGATGTGTAACCTTACATATATCCTCTACCACATATTTATTAACAATGTTTTCTAAGAACAATTTTCTTTGAGCAATATGGAACAATAGCAAGAGCTGCCTTTTTCTTTGTTGCATCTACATCAGCAATAATTGTCGTAATTGACTTTGGTGACATTTGATCAACATCCAATGTTGTCTTACCATTTTCAACATAAACCTCTATCATCTTATGGTCATCAACAAGATCTTTCAATATTTCTAAATTAGCACTCTCACTTAAGCTATACAAACCATCATCTAAATTACTACAGGGCTTAACAAAGTAATAGTAATTTTTTGAACAAAGCTCATAACCCAATTCATACATAAGAACATCCAACTCTTCAACTGACACACTATCAACATCAACCAAATCAACTAAAATTTCCATACCTCCAACGTATATTCTACCAGACCAGTATTTAAAGACACCAATGTGATGAACCCTCATGCTAAACATATTAGATCTACCACCTGAAAACATGTCAATATATATTTAAAGCATTCTAAAAACTAATTGGGAAACAATAAATATCCCAATTACAAATTCCAATGACTATAATAAAATAAAAAAACAGTACTGTATTTCATCTTAGCAGAGTCGTATAGGACGGTATCATCAACTGGATAACCTAGATGTCTTCTTACTTTCCATAGAGTAAAGTCAATGTTTCGGTTTTATGATTGACAAACAGGGGTTTTGTGACATGCAATTAGGGTTTGTGAATTCTGATAATTCTTGTAACGAAAGTTTTGGGGCCAATAATAATACAGACTATGTGTTTATTGGGGCGGGAAGAGGGTTACATTACATGTGGCAATAATTAAGAAATTTTTAATTGAAATATGGAATTGACAAATGTGCCCTTAGACTAAAGACAAATCTAACGTCATCCGAAGTCCTTGACTAACGACAATATGGTCAAAGGACCTGTAGCGAGTATAAAACTTGAAATAGGGACCCCGGCGATGAAATGGACGAGTTTTGTCCCATCGCGAAGCATCTTGCCAAGTTTATGGACCAACAGTGTATTTTAGTCTTATTTTTTTTAATTATTATTATTTTTCTAAAATAAACCTGATTTTTTTAAATGAACCTAGTCACTCTAAGTCTTGGGTCCACCTCTCTTTGTATATAAGTAAAAAAAATATGTGTACCTTTATTTGCCATGGAGCTTCACATATGCCGACAACTGACTCCGTGCTATTTAAAAGGGTAGTTATCTTGCGATTAATTGGCTCGCAATAGCGATTCGGAAGTCATGTAAACCGAAAAAAGGTATATGGACTACTTAGAGATGACCTATTAGAAAAAGTTTTGTGACTAATATCACTAAAATGTGTGAAGTCATGTTCAATTCCTGCTAAATGCAAACACTCTCGAGTGACAACGTCTAACCTTTTGAAAATGAAAGAATTTTTCCTTGTTTAAATATATGTGAAAGTGGATTCAAACGCAATGGATTAGTCAGCCAAAAAACCAAAATCCATAATTGAAAAGAAAAGAAAAAGAAGAAGAAGATGAAGATGTATAATACACGAGTTAGATTAATTTCTTATAGATAGTAGGTAGTTTTATCTGAAGCAGTGTTGCAAAAAAAGGCCTAAAAGGCCGATTAAACGCTACTAAGGCCACCAACTCTTTTGATTTGTGTAAATCGGTCAACCGTGGTCAGTGGTAGTCAACGACTGTCAACAGTGGTCAAATTTGGCGGAAACTTGCAAATCTTGTCGGAAATATCTAGAACTCGCCGTAAACTAGATTTAATCACTTATTCGATGTTTATATCTATTATATAATGCTTTTTAAAGAAAATCTTGTTGTGTACCAAAAACTTATCGGAAATATCTAAAATTTGTCCGAAATGTCAATCCGATTAATCACCGATTATCCTTTTTAAACCGATTACAAGCTACAAGAAGGTCGACCGCCCAACTACCAAATCACGATTTTGACAACCTTGATATCAAGTATATCTCGGCATTTAAAAATTTGAGTTGAGCCTCAATAGACTCAATCGTTCATGTAGGTAATTTTCTGTAAAGTTAAACATATCAAAATTATATATACTTTCTTAATCTAGAGTCATTATCACATGCATTCAAACCAAACACCTTTGTTATAAAATTTCCCATTGTTCAAGATAGTAGTAGGCCATAACATGTTAAAGATGAAGTGTCAAAGTTTGCATTCACTTAAACTCTATAGCTCTCTTTTTGTGAAATTTAATTAACAAACAAATAGTACCGGACCACACCAAGTGAAGCCCATTACTTGAAGATAACACTCATAAAGTATGTTTTAAAGACGGTGGACCTAGCAAAAAAGATATTTGTGGTGCACGGTTCCAAGTCCAATTTGGCTTAAAATTAAGTGTGCTTTTTATAATAATTTAGCAAAATTGGCGGACCACAAATAATGAGTCTTATTAGGGGGACTGCAACATCACCACAAACTTGTACGCTGCCCTCACCTCTCCGTTGTATTATCCTTATGTTTGGCTTTAAGCGGTGTGAAAATTTTTAAGGTAATGAGCAATAAGCATTTTAATTTTTAGTTTGTTTGGCAAATGAGCGATGATCATTTTGATTTTTAGTGGTTGTTTGACAAATGAGCGACGTATTGTGGCTATTTTTTTAGAAAGATTAAATTTTCAATGCTTGTTTATGAAGTTGTGGCAAATGAGCGGTGAGTTGTGACAGTTTAGTCTGTGTTTCTGTGTTATCTTGCTACGAATGCATAAGAAGATGAATATATCGTAGTTACATACGTTACCAAAAGTTTTGATTAAAAATAATAGTTACTGCTTACAACTACAGCTCACAGCTATTGTTCACTACTAGTTTTAACAAACACACCTATATGTCCTTTGCATTTTATTATCCTTTTTCGTATCACATTTTAGAGGGTGTTTCTTTTTTCTATATGGGGATGATATATGTGTGCCTCACGTATAATTTAGCCTCTTAGTGAGGAGGATGTCTATTTTCTTGCTTTAAGGATATAGAGCAACTAAGAGAAATATGTACCAAGACAAAAAATATTATTATTATCAAAAAAAAAAAAAAAAAAAAAAAAAAAAAACCCTAACTCTTCTTATCAAACACATATATCATAAGATTGAAAGTAATGCTCACACCATTTCATCATTCACCTAAACGTCACCGCAACTTTCTCTCTCCATTCACTTCCCCTCACTCACTCTCATATTTTACCTGTAAAGATCACCACTCCCATCACCTTTCATTAAAATACTCATTTTATATAAACATAACTCACAAAATACTCCGCAAACACTCACAAATCAAATAATTTATAATAAGAGTAACCCACTTGGCACAAATGCCAAGTAGTAACCATAGTCACTGTTCGTCTCATTCTTTATTGCCTGGTCATGCACGACTACAAATGAGGCCGTGGCCTCGCTCATGAGAATGAGGTTTTGGTGTGAGTGATGACACCCTATCTCTAGTCTAACGCATTCACATAACAGTGTTTCACGCTTGAACAACCTAAGAATATGTAAAAAAATATATAAAAATAATAATAGCCTTATTTAAAAGAACTTGATATATTTTAGGATATCGTAAAGTAACTACTCTTTGCGTCTCGTATTAATAGCCCATATTTTCATTTTGGGTCGTGTCAAATTAGTTGTTCACTGCTAAAAATAAATAGAGAAATTTGGTTGAGTTTAGTATGTTACCCTCCATTGTAATGATTATTACTATTTGTGTCTCAAAATTATTGTCCTCAAACAAAAATACACAGTTAAAGAAAAACGAGACTAATACACTTTTCAACCAATCAGATATCATCTTCACCCATTAAACTCTCTTTTGATTAGTTGACACCAAAATGAGACTATTATTTTGGAACATCCGTGGGCTATAATTTGAGACAGGAGCAAAAAAACAAATAAACAAACCTTAATTAGTTGGAGATAAAACTGTTATTATGCAAAAAGTATGAAAGAAAAAATAATGGTGCTTTTAAAAGAGTAAAAAATAAATAATAGTGATTGTATTTCTTTTAAATTCTGTGTTTTTTGTCTGAAAACAATTATTTTAAACGAGAGAGTGTAGCGTTGACAACTTGACATTGTATTTACCTTTATTAGAAACTTAGATTGCTTCTGTAGACAAGTGAAGGCATTAAATTCAATCTTAAACTTCTATGCTTTTAGCAAATTACAAGAAATAACTTCACCAAAATACATTCATGTAGTTTGCAAATTTTCACAGTTTATATTTTTGTTAGAGACGTGGGCTATTTACATTCATCTATTAACAAAAGTTAAACATTTTACATCCTTCCTTCAGTAAAAGTCAAATTGTTTACATCTTTAAAAATTAACGATGCAAATGATTTTCCGTTATCTGCTAACGTGAATGCCACGTGAGTGGTTTTTTGCTATTCGTCCAAGCTACCATATTTTCATTATCTATCTACTCTAATTTATCACTTCCGTGACAACCTCTTAAAATCCCCCAATAAAACAAACCTTAATTATGTTTGATCCAAAGAGTTTTTCTATTTATGGGATTTTGAGAAGTTATTAATGAAGCGATAAAGCATATAGACAAATAAAGAAAGACGGTGGTAGCTTGGATAAATAAAATGACGTACCAAACCTACGTTAGTAGATACAGAAAAAAACAACAATGTTAGTCTCTAAAGATGTAATATGTATGCTTTTACTAATGGATGGATGTAAATTGTTTGAATTTTGTTAACGGATGAATTTTGATAACTCAACTTTTTTGATAAAGATGTTAATTGTGAAAATTTGTAAACCATAAAATGTAGTTTGCACTTAAATCTATAAGAAATGAAAAGTAGCTAGACATAAACTTATGTGCTTGAGACAAACTTTTTTTTAGAACGACAATTTTAGCTATCTCACAATATTTATACTATAAATCTATCTTATATGTCTTAAATATGACTTGAACTCACAAACATTTGATTGAAAAGCATTTAACACAATATAAGATATCATTAGTGCACAAGCACTTTGGTCTTGATACAAACAACATTGACAAACTAAGTTAACTTGACAATTACTGTAGTAGTTAACTAAAGACTATGTTTATGTAAGTGACATGTGTGTTGTCGCGTGATCAAAATTAATACATAAAATTAGACTTTCTCTAAGGCGTCGTTTTCCAAAGGCACTTGATTGAATATGTGAAATATTAATTACCGATAAGTGTTGGACAAACGTCGATTAATCTAGGCTCTCACGAGAATCATCAAAAGCCAATCTTAATTTGTTGAAAACTTAATGATTTAAAACTCTAAAAGAAAGATAAAAAGCAATTCAAAGTGGGGTTGTTGTCTCGTGAACAACAAGTCATTTCGAATGAACACCAACTTCCTCGTGTCGATCATCTTTTGGTTTGTGGCATGAAATGTCATTTTCGCAGGTGACATAAAATATGGCTTCGTGTCTTCTTTTCTACCAACTTATTAAATCAATTGTCTCTTAATTTGTTTGGTATCAATATACTAATTAACAATATCATGATTAGATTGATTCTTAATTAGCTAAATGATTGCAAGTCGTCATATGGATAAGAGAGACTGTTAGTTCTAGATGATCATGAAGTTGCTGAAATCACAAGACGACTGTGACAAAGTTATATATCAAGTCAATTGTAGTTAAGATGTTATATCAAAAGTCGCTGTTGTATAACATTATGGCACGTATGTGACTCTTATTTGTTTCCTAGCGGTGGTCAATTCTGTGGTTCCATTATTAGCTTTTGCAGACTATAATGCACAAAATAACGTAGAGACCTTCCAATTATGTACTCAAATTTACAAAACTGACCTGAATAAATGAATCAACGCATAAAGTTTTTGTTAAAATGTCTTAAGCTAGATAGATAAAAGTAACTTTGTACGACCATGTAACGAAACTTGAATAAACATTAGACTAAGCTAAGGGCATCTAGTATCGTGAAATTTTATAAAGATTTTAAGTTGATAAACCTATTTCTCTTATGTTATAAATATTTTAAAGCTTTATACTTATTTCACATAGCACATACATTAATATTCTAAGATTATAAAGAGGTCAAAGGTTTAAGACCTTTTCATGCCAAGTAATCATGAAATGAAACTCCACTATAGTTTAAACAAAACATGAACCTTTTCAAATTTCATAAACATTTTCTTAAACATTTCATAGTGGATGCTCTTAAGACATCAAGAGGGGTCACATTTAATATGTTCACGAGTTAAGATCATTACAGGGTCAGTGACCACATGTGGCGGAGCTAAAAACTAGAGAACAAACCTTGATTGAAATAAATTTTGTCTGCAGTGTGTGTTTCATGGGATATTTTTGTGTTTAAGTATAATATGTGTCTTTTGAGATATATGTAAATGGTAAGAAAGTGTTATAACCTTTATATGAGTAAAAGAGAGGATGAGAGATGATGTGTCGTGTCACGACGAGGTACGATGACATTATTACATCTAATTTTAAGGTATGTTTGATAGAAGTAATTGTTGTTAGAACTGGAGATTGTACCGGAGATGGTGTTGATAATGAAGATTATAAATAGATATTATTTTTATAAGCTACATGGTGTTGATAATGAACAAACCTCCTTCTCGCTCGATGATAATTGACGATATAGTGTCTTCTTCTTTTTATGGAGTAAAATAGATGTAAATGGGTGTTCTTGGGAGGCTTATTTTAAAACCCTAATTTGATCTCTTTGTAATGTGTTGTTTGTTACACTTCGCTAGTTTAATAAAATTTTCTCGTTCAAAAAAAAAGTAACTTTTGGTTTTCAGAGATTATGAAAGATTATATTTTTTATAATCTCTTATAAGTTATGTCTGCCAAACAAAAATTATTTTTTAAGTAACTCAATATTTGAAAAAGTAATCATAATCTTTCCAGAATCTCATGTGCCAAACATGACCTTAATGTCAATGACGAATTAGCTAAAGAGTGATTGGTTGCTAAGTCTCATTTTCTCATATCAATTTGTTTAACTATATTGATGCTAACACTTTACGGAATTGTCCATTTCACAATAATAGCTATTAGAGTTTGCTTGTAAATTCAGCTCATATTTTCAAACTTTTTAGTCCTGCAACGTGTTCGACTATCCAATAGTAGTAAATTGTAAATAAACAAATAGGAAGTATATAAAGTGGAGATGCTAGATGGCCAAAAAGTAAGAATTGAAATAAGTCGCATATATGTTGGCCGAAAGTGAAATGGTGATTCATAAGAATATGTAAAATTTTCCAAATGAAAGTGTCTTGTGAATTGTGAAAGTGCCAAATTTGATGGTGACCCTTTAATAAATATGCACCCTTAAATTATCATCGAATCACGACTCCTAGCTTGAGTCTCCAAGCAGCCTGTATTGATGTTTTCATGTAAAGTGACACTTTTGTTATTTTGTTTTATTTATAATTATCATTTTTCTCAATTTATACCATTTGCATATTTAAAAAGTTAGCCCAAATGCAATAACACTATAGAGAAACATATAATTAAGGAGTTGAACAATTAACATGGTTTAACTAATGTTGAGTGATCGTCTTATGTTTACTGAATTACTGATAAGATAGTCCATTAATGAAGATGTAATAATCCTGGCTACAAAATATATAACATCTAAGAGAAGGGGTGCAGTGGCGACTGGCGAGGCACCATCGCCAAGCCCACCTGGCAAACTCGCCAAGCCCATCTGGCAAACTCGCTAATGCAAGCCACTGCACCGGTTGGTGCACTCGCCAAACTCTTCGCCAAGTTTTTGGCTTACGTAAAATGGGAGATTTTGTGTTATCTTTAATTGGTTTTTTCTTTTTAGTTGGGTATTGTGGGTTTTAAAAGTGGAGTTTTCGCTTAAGTTACGTGGAATGTGTTTTTGGGTGTGTGAGTGAAAGGGAAGTGAAAAAGAGAAAAGTTGATGTGATCTTTGAGGTCTGGGTTTGAAACAAAATCGCACGCGTGATCTTTCTAATTTTTGTTTTTTATTATATATATTCTCACGCATTTTATTTTATAGAAAGTCAACTAACTATCTCACAATAAATCAATCTCACATGTCCTAAGCATGACTTGAACGCACAACCATTTGATTGGAGATTATTCTCACACATGAGATACTATTGAGACACAAGCCCTTTGGTTGCTGAGTATCTAAACATACACAGAATATTAGTCTGAATCTAGACAACAGAACCGTACATGAGCGTATGCGAGTTGTGTTCTCGTGCAAAGCATCCAAATTATACAAGCCTAAAAAATTCTATATAATACGGAGTATGTAGATATATGTAGTGATATTTTATAAAACTACTACAACTATATGATTCAATAATTTGCATTGAAAATTATTGGTTGAAACACTTTTAAAATGACTATTATTTCTCATTTTATCCTTTTACAATACATTCAACATTTATTTATAGGCCACTTTTTCGTTGTTGAATTAAATTTTGCACAGAGATTTCTTAAAATCTAGACACGGCCTACAAAACATGTAAATGCCATTAACATGTAGCAGGGCAGGTCCATAATGTATAGTGGCTCCACCCAGCAACCCATGAGATAAGTGTTTGTAACACGGATTTACATTTTATCAACACCTGACTTATGCTGATTTTTGACAAAATAATTAAAATTGCTAAAAATAAATCAAGTTGTTTGGTATCCGTCATAAATAATACTTATGATCAATACCTTTTCCTAAACACTTTAAGGAAATTGATTTAGTTAAAACTTGTGTTTTTTAATGGATAGAAAACGGTTCAGCATTAACTGATAAGAAGTACTATTTTATTTCACTTTTAATTTGTAAAACTTGTGTCTAAAAATATGGGTAACAGTAAAAGTGATCAGTAAGGATTTTGATGGATAATTACACTACTGATTGATTGGAATGTATTTGGATACAGAATTGTAAAACACAACAATCAGATAAGACAAACGTAAATACGTACGATTAAAAACTACGTAAACGTACAAAATAAAAAGTGAGATCTAAGAAATAAAAGGCCTAAAAATATGAAAATGATATTTTTGGAATCCTAAAAATAAAAGAAAATTATTGGAAGAAGAAAATTATTTTTATAACTATTTATTTAATTATTATTAATTAAAACTATTTTAACTATTTAATAATACCTTAAAATATGATAAAATATGAAATAAAGCTAGAAAAATAAAATTATGATTTAAGAAAATCTAAAATATTATAAAACTTATTTTAAAATTGAAAATATATTTTTTACACTTTTTATCTATTTATTACTAATTAATTATTATTTGAAATACACTAAAATACAAGAAAATATAAAATTAACCTGGAAAAATAAAATTTTAACTTAGAAAAATCTAAAATATTATAAAACTAATTTTACAACTGAAAAGATATTTTTTTTTTGTTTTTTAATTATTTATTACTAATTATTTAATACTATTTAACTATTTAAAATTATAATAAATACTAAACAAACAGAGAAAATTATGAAACTTTTTCTAAAAATATCTTAAGGTGACAGAAAACTAAGAAAATTATAAAAACTGGAAATGCTTAATAATAAGCTGAAAAGAAAAATCAAAAAGCTAATTACTATTAAATAAACGCTATCACTATATTAAAAATGATGTTTTTGTGTTTTTTTATTTTTGAAAATTATTTAACTACTTATAATAAGCAACGTTAATAAAGACAAAAATTTTACAACTAAAAAAAATAAGCTGTTTAAGAACTTAAAAGCTCAACAGTTAAGGTTTTGGCTTATTTTAATGATTTTAAGCTCAAATAAGCTTGTAAGCTGAAACCAAGACTGAAATAAGATAAAACAAGCTACAAGCTACTCAAATGAAGCTAAAAGACACAAAGAAGCATACTGAAAAGCTAAGAATAAGCAGATAAGCACTTGGCTTCTTATTGTTAAAAGACAGTTATGGGACAAGGTTAAAGCTTATCACGATTTCTAGCAAATAAGCTACAAAATGGAAAATTAAGCTTGGGACTATAAGATGGCCTGGTTAGCTTCACAAAAATCTAAAACTCACAAGCTTTGGGTAACTAGAGAGCTTTTTACAGACTTGTGAAAATGGTAGCAAAGTCTTGACAGACACATTTTCAGACAAGGGTCCAAAAGAAGCTAGGAAATAAGCTATTAAAAGGCTGAACTAGAAAATATAAAAAAATACTATGACAGAGATAAGCAGTTGAATATTGATATACCAAGAGCTCAAATCTTGAAAACTACTATTAAGTCCTATATAAAAGTTTCTAGTTTATTCAAAAACGACCCAACTGAAATTTTGACTTTTTATCTTTAACTAAAGGTTGACCTTGATGAACTTGTGATCAATACTACTTACTAAATATGTTGTATTAAGCTAAAATAAGATGAGATTAAGCTAAAGTAACAAGTTCTAAGCCACTGTGATGATTTATACACTTTAAATCCCAACAGTTAACAAGTGGTATGAGATTAAAGGTATATTTAACTTTTTCTTAAAGAATGACTGGATTTTATGGTTTGTTTGAGTTATTAGATGTGTATGTGACACAGAACAACAATAAGCAACAACACAAACAATCTATAACACAGTTAAACAAACAAATCCAAACACCATTTTACTTAACTGTTTTAAAGATTTTCAAAGACTTTCAAAGATTAAAACCATACAACTAATTACAGACCTTATATTATCATTAAATAAGACTAAAGAAACATTAAATAACAATAATAACAACATAAAACCAAGAAATTACACTTATGCTAATTTAACTGTTTAAAACAAGATTTTTATTAATCTACAAATTAAAAAGAACAAGTAACTGTTTTTAATGCTTAAATATACTTAATTATAACTAATGAACATAAAGACACAGATATTTAAGCTATAAACTTACTTATACAGTAAAATGCAAAAGTTTAGTTAAAAGCTTACAAGAGTCTATCCGATTGAAACCACGAACCAAGATCAAAGACCACTCCTATAGGCTTACCACTAAGCCTCAACCTGTGGCAATCCAATATTCACCCTGCTCCAGCTTTAATCTTCATTCCCATAGATTTTTTAATTTTCACTAATTTTTTGGTATTTTTGGTGTTTTTTTCTTTTGACTTCTAAACTGACTTTTAAAGTATCTAATAGCTTTAATAAGCTATCTAGGAGCTTATGTGGGCCTATTCAGTCCTTACCAACAACTAACAACATCATTAGAACACATTGAGGTTTTGAATAAAAGTAAGATTTTGCATAAACAAAAAATAAGACTTAAACTTGAAATTGATTATCACAAAAGCTTTATTGTACACTAGAAACTTGAAATACAAAGTTCAAAAGCTAAAACATACACTTGAATTTAAATTTAAGCTAAAACGACATAAACTAAGTTAAGTTACACTAGATAGATTCCCACATTGCTTCTCCTCCTCTTTATAAAGATATTTTCAACTCTTTGTCGACCTCTGAGACTTTCCCACTCATTTCCAGCCATTGGATCTTCATAACTCATCATATTCGTCCAAGTGTAATTTTGGCGCCAAAAAAGTCATGAGCAGGTTTGAGCATTTAAAGAAGTTTGGGTGTAAGTGGAAGTGGAGGGGGTGGTTAAACAAGTGGTGAGGCAGGTGGAGTGTTGAAAAAGTGGAAAAACCAGCTCTGGTATTGGATTTCAGGCATGGTGAAGGAGATGCACAGTGAAACTGGTTTTTAGGCGCGCATTTGACCGTTTGACTTGGTATTAATAATACGGGGGGGGGGGTTCGATGGGTTTTGGCGGTCAGTGGATATTGGCTGGCTCGAGGCTCGCGGCTCTCGGTCGAGGTTCATGTTTGGGTTGGGCTAGGATATTGCATTGGGCCAGCTGGGTTTAGTGTTTGGGTTTGGGATATAAAAAGGGTCCGTTTGGTTTTGATATACAAGGACCAATTGTGTAATTCGGCCAAACTTGAGGGACCAAACTGAACTTTTTCCAATGTTATCAAAAGGACCAAACTTGACAAAATTTAATAGTACAAGGATAACATTTGATTATTTTCACTTTTTAAATATCCAAGGACTATTTATGACAATTTTCAAACTTGAAGGACCTTTTCTGCCATTTGACTAAAGATTCATTCAAGGACCATTTTGACAACTTAGAATATTTCGGGGACCTTGAATGATATTTTTCTTTATTTTTGGATTCGAGGACTAGATTTGACAACTTTTGAAACTTGGGGACTAAGCGCCAATTTTGCAAACTTGATATCGTTTTCATCGATTTTTGATATTTTGCATTTAAAACACATAAAACACTTATTTGTGATATTTTCATCATTTTGATGCATTTCGAGTGTTTTCGGATGTTTTGGCATTCTAAGCAGACAAAAATGATGAGTATTTAGACACTCATCACATGTCCTGAAGCCCTTTCAAAGGGATGGACTTGTCAGGGGAGTTAAGGCAGTACCATTTCCGTCACTTGCTCTCTTTACATTTTACATACCTTTTCTTATAAAATTGTGTTAGTTTCTTTTAACACTTTTGTTTCGACAAAAGGGAGAAGAAAGTAAAAACTACAAATTCAAAAACTTTTACGAATTTTAGCTTTTCCTTAAAATAATTTTATGTTTTGTCATCAACAAAAAGGGGGAGATTGTTAATACAAATAAGCCGTAAAAACGTTTATTTATATTTTACGATCTTCTAATGTTTGTCGATAACAAATGTAAAATCATTTTAACGAAACAAATAGAATACGTAAATAGTTTGAGTTAATAGTTTCTTAACACACTTACGTTTTCACATAAAACACTAAAACAAGTATAAGTGATTTTATGATTTAAATACATATGTACAACAACTAGTGTTTACATATTTGGTTAGCATATACTTAAACTAAGTATACTAAAATGGGTAAAAACATGTATATACTAAAATGGGTAAAAACTAGCAAATGGTATTGACCCATAACCCATGGTTTTATATATACCACTTAACCAAGTTCATTGTATACTTAAGATACATTGTATCTAGAAAGAAAACCATGGATCAACCCATAACCCATGACCCATGACCCATAACCAAAATACCCATGTGCAAAGAGGGCGTTCCACGGATCCACGGCTTTGTGCTAGCCGGATCCCAGTGGAAGGGATCCGTGGGATCAAGAACAAGATGAGAATTTTCTCTATAAATGAGAGCCATTTCTTCCTTTCTACTTATCACTTCACATACATACTTCCCAAGTATTATAACCTCAACCTTAGATCCAAGTGATCTATGTAGTTTGTCTTTTGTTTTTGTGTGATCTTATAGGTTCCTCTTAAAGGCAAGATCACCACTTCTTGAAGACGTGCAAGCTCAAGTCCATGAGTTGCCATGCTTCATCATCATCAAGACAACTAAGGTTCTCTTGTTGATAGTTCTTACTTTCTTCATAGATGTTGGGTTGAAGGCATTAGTGAAGAATGCCGAAAGTGTCAAGATGAAAGCATTAGTGAAAGATGCTAATCATCCGTGTCAAAGCATTAGTGAAGAATGTTAAAGGTGTCAAGACGAAGGCATTAGTGAAGGGAGCCAAGCGTTGTGTCTAAGGAATTAGTGAAGGATGCCGAAGAATCAAATTGAGTCGCATTTGGGAAGAATGCCTAGGTCGTATAATCGATGAGGTGCATCGTTATACAAATTATTTATTTTCAAGGATGGTGAAATCCTTGATGGTATTGTAACAAGGAGTGGATCTCCTTGATATTAGGTGTTGGTGTAGTGTGGTAGTAGTTCCTCAATTGCAATGGAACTAGGTGCTTAGCCTATTACCTAATAAAGGGTAGGCGACGTTGTGATAGGATTAGTTCTCCTTGGTGTGAAAGAACTCGGTGGTTAGCCTAGCACCGTATAAAGGGTAGGCGACGTTGTGTTAAGTGTGGACCGGTGTTATCGGGTCGGGTTATCGGGTTGTCGGGTTGGTCGGGTCGGGTTGATTCGGGTTTTGGTATCCCAAAAGTTGACCCTAACCCGACCCTATAAGATATCGGGTTATCAGGTTTCGGGTCCAAACGGGTCGGGTTAAATCGGGTTGGGTGTCGGGTTGTTATCGTATTGACTTGACCTGAGCATAAAATAAATAACAGATTTTATAAAATGGCTTATAGAGAAAATTTTGTGATGTCTTTCACAAACTCGATTACTCTTGATGTGGTTCTATCAACATTGCCCTTTCACTTGCTTTAACATGTCCCACGTGAATTGCATGCATCCATGTTCTATATGTACTAATATGTTCTTTAATCATTAACCTTGATCTGAACTATTACAAAATCAGTAAGCTTTACAACTTACAAGTATGGTTGTTTTGGTTCTCATTATACTAGTAAGAAAATAACAACGTAATGGAATAGCGTTTTGACAATTTAAAAAGGAAAGTTTGGCCTAAAATGAATGCAAAACTTTTAAGGCTTATATATATTATCGGGTTATCGGGTTGAACCCGAACCCAATAACATTTAAAATATTAACCCTAACCCGACCCTATAAGGCTATCGGGTTGGTCGGGTTGACCCGATAAACCCGATTAGCCGAGTTGGACCCGAATAAACCCGACCCTATAAGGCATTATCGGGTTCGGGTCGGGTCAACCCATTTGACACCCCTAAGTGTGGTTCGCCTTGGTGTGAAAGAACTCGGTATTTAGCTTTGTACCGGAAAAAGGTTAAGCAACGTTGTGAAGGCTTCTCCGCCATAAGGAGTTGGTGTAGTGTTTACGAACTCTCGAGTAAGTGACTCGGGGAGTGGAGTAGGGCAAGGAAGGTGTCCTTGTAGCCGAACCACTATAAATAACTTGTGTCGTGGTGATGTGCTTCTTACTCTTTATCTTTCATTACACATTTATATATCTATCTATCAACGTCCAACATAAACAACTAAATAGATTGACATAAATCGATCTAAATATTTAAAAGGACGTTTTAAATTGGTAAAACTATTCAACCCCCCTTCTAGTTTTCCACACACGGGTCTAAGCTTAGGATTGTCTTGGGTGCATAAAAGACGATCTTCAAGTATTTACAAGCCTCTTCTGCATCAAAATCACCGAACATTGCTGTGTCCACAAGCTCTACTAATTTGCTTCTTTCATAAAGATGCCACACCTGTTACAAATTAGACACAACCAAATCAATCTAAATTTTATATATTTTAGTACCAAAAAAAGGTACTTTGACTTTTGAAGTCAAACGTCTTTGCTTGTCATATTATTAGCTATAGTTAAGAAAGCTTGTTGCTCTAATAACATGAATTAACCGCTTACCCTCTCGAGAATACATTGTTCGTCGCTAGGCAATAGTGAGTTTGTGTTGCATCTCCACTAACAATTTCTACTAGTAGTACACCAAAACTATAAACATCGACTCTACGAGTCGATTGGCCTCTAATTGCATACTCGGGTGCCAAATAACCACCGGTACATAAACCAATGTAATTTTAGTGAATCTATACAAAAAAAGCGAACAATGGTGAATTAAACAAAAACAATACACGGTCTTACATTGTTCCATTACTAGTGTGCTAACATGTGTCATATTTGCGGTATCAACTTTGCTAGACCAAAATCAGAAATCTTGGGAGTTAAATCTTTATCAAGAAGAATGCTTGCTTTAATATCCCGATGAACTATATGTGGGCGAACTTCCTCATGAAGAAAAGCAAGTCCTCGTGCAATTCCTATGCAAATCTTAGTTCTTGTTCTCCAACTGAACTGGATAGAACTATGACCACTACCTAAAATATACAAAAAATAAATTAGTAAAATCGAAAGTATAAATAAAAATGTTTGTGAAAGAATGACAATTGAGGAAGAAAGATTGTGGATCTGTAATTTACCTAATAGGGTTTGAGCTAAGCTGTTGTTTTCAATATAATCGTATACCAAAACTCTATGATCCCCTTCAACACAACATCCAATAAGCTTAGCTAAGTTTTCATGCTCGATATCAGAAATCACTTTGATCTCCGTTAAGAACTCTACACAATTAAATTGTCCTAATTCGATAAACTAGAACCTTTATAACATCCAATAATCAACAGAAACAAACAATTAAATCATTATCATAAAATAAACAACAACTACCAGCAATGCAGGTGTTAACAAACCATCCGAAAGCGTCTTCAACGAGTCCGAAGAAGACGACTTAATCGCCGCTTTAGTCGACTCGCCGAGAGCCGGCCAAGCCGTTCCCATAACCGGACTCATAGCACTAGTCTCCACATCTCCATTAACTTTCCTATTCCACACCGGCTTCTTCATATCCTCCGGTGAACTAACCACCGCCGTCTTAATTGGAGACAAATCATGCTCCTTAACTGGCGGTGGCGCCGCCACCGGAGAAACCGGCTCAGGCTCTCCGGCGCCGCCTCGAACAACCTGATTCCACGACGATGGAACCATGACGTCACCAGATTGATCGGTATTGGCGGCCATAAGGTTTAACTGAAGTTTAAGTTGATAATTAATAAGTTTAATTTGATGATTATGAAATGATTAAGATGAAAATTGGAAATGTAAGGGTTAGGGTTTCCAAAGATTAATTAGGGTTTGATGGATCAGTTAGGATCCGATCGTACACACACACAAACAGCAGAGAAGCTGTGTTTGTTTAAGTTTGTTTGTTCACCAAAATAATGAAACGATCATTTTGCCCCTTGCACATGACTAACGTAGGACTTGTCTAGAGTATAAAATCGGACTCCCCACGATGATAATGCCCAAGTTTGTCCCATTGCGATGCACAAAAACAAGTATAAGGACCAACGGTGTATTTTAGTCTTTTTTTTTTTATATATCTTAACTACATATAAAAGCAAAATGATCAAATTTGAAAATGTTAAAACGTTGAAAATCTTAAAATAGTCAAAGGCGAGATAAAATAAAATGAATGGGGTTAGAATTTTATTTTGACAAGTTTTTAATAGATGTACGCAATTTTGCTTAATTCTTTAATCCTTAATCTTGAAACCTAATATAGGCAACTTTGAAAACACACGATTTGAGACATTTACTAATTAAAAGAGTTGAAAACATGGTCTGATAATTTTGGCAAGATTGGTTATTTCGAATATTTGTTATTTTTATAGCAACTCATTTTTTATGATTGACCACCTTAAAAGGTAGCTATGTTAACCCGTTTTTTTCTTTTCTTATTAATGATGTTTGAAATTTTGGAAAATACAATTAAATGGACAATAATGAAATTCTATAAATAAAGAAAAATAAAAAAAAATAAAAATTCACAAACTTTACATTATTTTTACTGTATTTTTAGCTTCCTTAGTAAGCTCTTTCCATAACTTATTTATGGAGAATGGTGAATATACAAATTCTTTGTCACTTACAATATAAATTGGGCTTTCAAATTTTAAATCACAATGCAAAATTCATATTCTGCTATTGTTCATTATTATTCATCTTCTAATTTATGGATTTTCTCAAAACTAATATAGCTTATTTTTATTTTGCAGGTCGTGATTCCGCATGTGGCACAAGAACAAGGTTTTGCTTATAAATTGATTATAACATTGAACGTAAGAACACAAAATGTTGTCAACAATGTTTCTGACCAAAGTTTTGCTTCAATTTCAATCAAATTTCAAAGTTTTTGATGCATTTTAGTTTGATTACAAACACATGACACTTTATAAGCGACCGTTATTATAATTGCTAATTGTTTTGGTCTATTTTTTGTAAATTGAAGATGATAGATGCAAAATTATAAAAAGATCCATCTAAGTTGCTACATTTCTACATTCTCATATTCTAAAACTAAGAACAACTTGGTGAGTTTTTTTTTTTTTTTTTTTTTTTTTTTTTTTGTGTGCAAGTTACATAGGGTTACATCTTGGGTGTTCCAGCCTGTGATTTAAAAAGAAGTTATAATGAGGATGCCACCTGGTGATGAACGTGGATTTTGGTCTTCATCACTCAAATTAGTTACTTAATTAATACTTCTTGGTGTTTTGTTTATGATGACTATCTGGATTTTTTATAACCATATCATCCGTATAGCTTTTTGCACAATCTTATGTGCTACAAGGAACAAAGAGAATGGGTTTTATTTATATTTATAAAGTTAAAAGGTTAAACGTAAGTTATATATCAATTAACTTTTTGGTTCACATTTGTTCGTTGCAGTTTTCCATGTCATATCAGCCTTACTACGGAATCCGATTTTGATGTTTTTGAAGACTTTCCTGTCATATCAGTCTTATGATTGATGTTGCAAAGATAAAAGTGATTTTTTGAAAAATATAATTTTTTTTTGTTCATGACTATGATATTTTACCTTTGACGTCAACCTTATCATTTATAGTTATTTGTTCGTAAGATTGAACAATATAATTTGAGCCAAACTCTGCTGGGGGCATTGGAGAGTCTTGACTCCACCAAAATTCTTATTTTTAAAATTTCTAGAACTCATCATTAGAGACATATTGTTTGTAAGATTTAGCAATATAATTTGAGCCAAACTCTGCTGGGGCATTGGAGTGTCTTGGCTCCACCAAAATTCTTATTTTTAAAATTTCTACAACTCATCATTAGAGATATATGTATAGTGCGTATTACATTTTACTTGGTAAATACAATAGACATAATAGGTTAAATGTATTCAATAATTCACCAAATAATGTTTGACATATAAACTTCAGAATATCAATATGGTTTATAATCTTTCATTATGTTTCACGTAATCTGATATGTTTTGTCCTCGCATTCTCAAGTTTGTAATTATGTCACTGACGACATGCTTGATTTATTTTAGTTCAAATTCACTCAAATGACTAATTGTGTGTTTATAATAGAAAATAATCAATGTCGTTAATAAGTCATTCACCATTAGTTTAGGCAAATATGTAATCAAGCAACCAATATCTATATAAATGAGAACACTTTATATTTTTGTTCATAATATTCATCATGCATGCTAAATGAAGACGCGTTGATATTGGGTCATAATTTTCTTCTATACATTAGCAATGATTTATACATACATGTGCTTTGGCAATGATTTATACATATCATGCAAATTTAAGTTAGACAATGATTTAATGAAAATGCATGTAAATATATCACTCTAAGTTAGGCAATTATTTCCAGGATCGAAAGATCATAACAACATCATGAGAACATCATCAACAAATCAGTAAAACGAAAAACAAAGAAGATGGGTTTGAACCCTTTAAATAAGAATCTGATATAAATATACAGGAAGGGTTGTTGTATGATTACAGAAAGCCTATTCTATATATACTGATGAATCGATGTGTTGTGAAACAACACAACGTTTCATTATAAAAAAAACTAAACGTTATAATGCTGTTGTAAACCTAATAACCGTTTCTCTATAACTGCTATCTAATGGGTTTGTTGTAGGCCCATCAATTTGCAGACTTTTCTTTTATTTTGGAATCCAAGACATTAAGTTGATCCAACAGTTCCTCCCTAATGTCGAGATGCCAAAACCTTCTTCTTTGTGGATCTTCTGATGCTTTTTTGAATCTTGCTTTCTTCTTGATGTCTTCAATCTGGTGTTGTCACTGATCTTAATGATCAATTTTGTGACTTCAAGGCAAGTAAATCCCTTGGCCTTCTTCCTAGCACTTGAGTACATCTTTCTTAAAAAAAACATCCATTATTTCCATTCCCTTTTTCTTTTGAGATTTTAAAGTGCATCTTTGATCTTGAATGATGATTGTAAAACATGATTTGGGTGTTGCTTGATCCCCTTCGGCTCTGATACCAATGTTAACAGGTTGATCCGTGTAAAACCGTCAAGTTTTCTCACGCAAGCTGACCACTTGTGAATGACCAACTGTAAGAAACTTAAAACAGCTTAAGCACGAATGCAATGAAGATCTAAGGAGTATAGGGTTTCCCCGGGTCGTTATGTCCCAGCGAGCTATGCAATGGATTACCAAACGTAAAGTGATCGAGGAATTTGAGCGAGAAAAAGGAATCGATATGACTATAACTACGAAAAAGCCAACAAATTACAACGGCTTAAATGCAAATTAAAGAAAGTTAAAAGATAAAAATATTAAATAAACGCTATCACTATTTGCAAAATGATGTTTTGTTTTATGTTTTATAAAACTTAATTAAAACTACGTTACGTCAAAATGAAAAAGTGAAACTTACACAATATTAACCCTAAAATATGAAAATTATGTTTTACAAACCTAATGATAAAAGAAAATATTTAGAAAAATAAAATTATTTTTTATAACTATTTAATTAATTATTATTAATTAAAAACTAATTTTAACTATTAAATATTAACCTAAAATGCAAGAAAATATGAAACAAAGCTAGAAAAATAAAATTTTGACTTAGAAAAATCTAAAATAACAAAATAGAATTTTCAAAACTATTTTTGTATTTTTCGAATATTTTCTATTTTTATGAATTAAAAACTATTAAAAACTAATTAAATTATTTAAAAATACAAATTTAACTAAGAAAAATCTAGAAAAATATTTTTTGTCTTTTTATGTTTATCTAAACTTAAGAAAAATGAAAAATTATTTTTTTGAGGCTTTTCTTAATTTTTTGAATTAAAAGCTAATTAAAAAGTCCTAAAAATTAATTTAAATGCAGAAAAATAGCAAACAAACTTAGAAAAATCTGAAAATTTCAGGAAAACTCTAAAATTATATTAGGAATCTAGGAAAAATGGAAAAACAGGTGGTTGTTTGTAAGATTAAGCAACTGCTATGCAATGTGCTTATAAATAAGCACTTGAATAAGCCAAATGAAAGCCAAAGACAACCCACTGATCACAGAAGCTCTATTATGCTATATGTACCCAAATGCAACTAAAAACAACAAGTTTCAACCTCTGGATAGCAATCTACAAAGATTTGGCTTATTTGAGTTAAAGTGCAACAAACAGTTTTGAGGCCAACTTGCAGCTTAAAAATAAGACACCTAATAAGCTAGAAAATGGAAAACCAAAGTAGGGACTTGTACTAGACCTGGTTGGGACCTTGTAAACCAAAATTGAGCCAAAGTTGAGCTCAGATGAGCTTGGTGCAAGGCTGCAAGAAGCTGCCACAAGTCTGTCACAATTCAATCAGTGTGCATGAGGCAACTTCAACCATTTTGACAAACACTTTTGACCCTTATAAAAATTTCATAAAATTATACAAAAATGCTAATAAGAAACTAGACCAACAGGAGGTTTTAAAACAACAAGTTCCACTTATTTAGGCTCAGAAATGAATCCAAGAAAAATCACTCTCAGTTGGCTAAAAACCACTTTTTCAGTTTTGACTTTTAAAACAATTTGGACATTTTGACCTTGGTGAGTTTTTAAACCAATTTGTTGACTGATCTAGGTGTGAAATGATGAGATGAAGCTTCTTCAAGCTTTGTTTATGAATATTAAACACAAAACAAGTAATTGGTTTGTCCAAATCACAACAGATAAGTAGTTGAGATGGATTTTTTGTAAAGTTGACTTTTGACAGTATGCAGGCACACAATGAGACTGATATGAGTGAATATTAACTAAACAAACTTAACTCAACAGGTAATACCCACTGAACCAACCTCTAATGCAATTTAAGTACTTGATCCAAACACCCTTTTTCAACTGTTTTGCAAATTAAATCTATGCTAACTACTGAAACAACAAGTAATAATGATCAAACTGAGTCTATATATTCTAAATACTGACAACTAATAAATAAAATCAACCATGACCACAAGAGCAGATTTTTGCAATGAAACTAGGAATTGACTTACAAATGGTCCCGGCCACTATGGCTTGAAAATAGTAACCAAAGAGCCTGACTATCCCAGTATATCAACCCAATAAACTGAATCAACCCATTTCAAGATGCATCAACCTAATTCCAATTCCATGACCAATTTAGCTCAATTTGACTTTTGTTGACCAGATTCCAAAATGGCTTCAAACTTAAATATAAGCTTATAACAAGCTATAATAAGCTAATATAAGCCTATTTGAGCTTAAAAATAAGCTAATAGGACCTTGTATGTAAGATTTTGAAATGGAAATATTCAACAGTGTACTCAGCAACATGAATTGATAGAGCAACTTAAATTAACACTTGAAAATAGTTTATATTGATCAAAGAACTTAAAAGGAGTACATTACAACAAAAGATTACAGATTTTTTTAACTTAACTAAAACTTTATATTAAAACGACATTAATGAAAATTTTAAAAACTAAAGACTCTCTTTCTTGCTTCCCTTTGCTTTCTTTTATAATCCAATCTTCTTCTCTATCCACTCTGAATGTTTCCCACTTGTTTCTCAGCCATTGGATGGTTAGAAGCAATCTTGGCCGTATAATGGATTTTGGCGCCAAAAAGAGTTATCCACTGGAGGGGTTGAGTGAAGTGGGAGGAGATGCATTAAATGCATCTTGGAGGCTTGTTGAGGTGGGGGGGGACATGGTTGAGTGGAGTTGAGGAGGGGATGGGGATTGTCGAGTTGCAGCGGATTGGAGAAGGAGACTTTTGGCGCGTGTTTTGTTTGACCATGGGATTGTTGGGAGTTAATAATAGAAGGGGTCCAAATGCTATATGAGGGGTCCAAATGTTTATGACCAGGCCAAAGGTTTTGAAGGGCTTATATGGCAAGGATCTAAAGTGTAAATTCGAAAATTAAGGGACCAATCCGACAATTATGCAAAGATGTTTCAAGGGACCAAAAGTGACAATCTCAAAAGTACAAGGACCAAACTTGCCATTTCAAATTTCGAGGGCCATTTTGCCAAATTTCAAACTTGAAGGACTAATTTTGTAATTTCCCAAAACTTTTGACATTTATCACCAAAGGACTAATTTTGACAAGTTATGATTTTAAAAGGACCTTTGGTGATTTTTCTTTGAAATTATGTGCTAAGGGACTATTTTGACAACTTTTGAAACTTGGGGGTGAAGCGCCAATTATGCAAACTTTGCTCATTTTCATCGATTTTGAACATTTTGCATCGAAACATATAAAATGCAATTTTGGAATATTTTCGATATTTTGATGCATTTCGAGCATTTTTAAACGTTTTGCGATTCAGATTGATTAAAATGATGAGTATTTACACACTCATGATCCCCACACTAAACTATTGCTAGTCCTAGCAATCTTTGAAAAACTTAATGGATTTGAATCTCTTTACCAAAAGCCATTACTTACGGAGTAGCCAAATGTTTCGATTCAAGTAAGAACCATGGTACATCGATAACCATGTGATTTTGAGCAAACCACCGACTTTCAACGGGTTTGATTTGTCTTTACCGAAGCCGTTTGCTCTGGACTAGCCAACTCTTAGATAAATTATCAATATTATCTTTGGTGGTGATTACCAATTATGATTTTTCCACTTGCCTTTACCACAAGCCATAAACTTGCGGGCTAGCCAACTCTTCACTAATTAAAGATATCTTGGTGAACACCATACAATTTTGGGCAAATTGCAAGCCGTAAGCGGTTTGAGATATCTTTACCAAAAGCCGTTTGCTCTGGATTAGCCAATCCTTTTGTTTATTTGACAAGGCGTCTTGATAACCAATTGAGTAAGTGTAGAACACTTACTCCAAAAAAAATTTTGGCCAAAAGCGGGAATTGGGTGGATAATACATATGATAAAATTCGTGAGAATCCCCCCACTTAGAAATGAATATTGCCTCAATATTCAAAGTACCGCGGTTATGCGGGCGAGAACGTAAAAGGGAAATACTACGGCCATTATTTAGAAGGAATTTTTTTTTTTTTTTTTTTTTTACATATATACACAACATGTGGAAATGACCCCCACACTAGGGTGGTAGAAAGATAGAAAGAAATCGAAATATGGGTGAAAACCCATATGGCATGCTCTTATTTTTGATTACCGAGTCGCTAGCTTGACTCGATCCCGCATTCATTGGTTCATGGGGAAAGTTTGTAAATCCGGACAACCGCGGGGAATGTCCTCTCCAAAGTAATGCTTCACTCGATGACCATTCACTTTAAAGTTTGGACCATCGGGTTGAGATAACTCAATGGTGCCATAAGGATAAACCTTAGCGATAGTAAATGGACGGACCGGTGGGATTTTAATTTTCGAGAAAATCTTCAATCTTGAGTTGAAAAGAAGGACTCGATCACCAACGTTGAAAGCGCGGTTTTGATTTTGAGTCATGAATCTTCTTTGTCTTTTGTTTATAGATCAAAGAGTTCTCGTAAGCTTGATCACGGAGTTCACTTAATTCATTCATTTGAACTTTCCGATGATCACCATTTGTCTGAATATCGAAATTAGCATGCTTCAAGGCCCAGTATGCCTTGTGCTCGAGCTCAACCGGCGGATGACATGCCTTCCGTACACCGCTTGTATGGAGTGCACCCGATGGGTGTTTTGTAAGTTGTCACGGAAGGCCAGTCGTCATCTAACTTATCCGACCAAGAGGCACGGTTTTCACCAACCGTCCTCTCAAGAATTCTTTATCCCGGTTAGAAACTTCCACTTGCCCACTTGTTTGTGGGTGGTGCGCAGAGATGAGCGGTGAGTTACACCACTTACGCATGACTCTTTCAAGCTGGTCATTGCAGAAATCGTACCACGATCGCGATGATAGCTCGTGGAGTTCAAACCTAGCAAACGAGATTTTAAGAATTTCACCACAACTCGGGCATCGTTGGTCGGTAAAGCTTTAGCTTCCACCCATTTGACAAGTAGTCAACGACACGAGTATGTATTTGTTACCACGGGAAGAAGGAAATGGCCCGTAAAGTCAATGCCCATATGTCAAAATCTCACACACTTGAATGGCGTTTTGCGGCATTTCATTTCTTTGTGAGATATTCCGTGACGTTGACAAGCGTCACGAGTTTTGACAAATTCATGGGCATCCTTGTAGATTGTGGGCCAATAGAATCGGAATTAAACACCTTCTTGGCGGTGTAGTTGGGGCTATGATGTCCCCAGTGGGTCGAATGGCAAGCCTTGAGAATGTCAATAGCTTCCTTACCATACACACATCGCGGATGACTTGATCCGCACAAATTTTAAACAAGTAGGGTCGTCCCGAGTAATGTTTCACATCTTTAAAGAATTTATTTTTGTTGGGACGACATCCTTTCACCATAAAGTTACCCGCATGGTAATTTGCAAAGTCGACAAACCATGGGGTAGAAGAGTCTCCACGAAAGAAACCATATTGAGTGTTTCGAGAGGAAATGTTTCATTAATTTCCTTTTCTCGAACACATCTGGTGAGGTTCTCTAATCGGGACATATGATCGTGACTAGGTTCTCGGCTCCTTTTTATCACGAATAATGATATCAAATTCTTGTAGGAGGAGAACCCAGCGGAGCAATCTCGGCTTTGCATCTTGTTTTGCAAAGAGATATTTGAGAGCCGAGTGATCCGTATACACACGCATTTGGTCAAGATAAGGTATGGCGAAACTTTTCAAACGCATACACCATGCCTAATAATTCTTTTTACGTAGTGGTGTAATGGGTGCGAAACTTGATCATCGTTTTGCTTGCGTAGTGGATTGGTGAAAATGCTTGGTTTTGCGTTGCCCAAGACCTGCACCGATAGCAAAATCACTTGCATCGCACATGAGCTCAAAGGTAAATCGATCGGGGCAACTAGAATGGGTGCTTCCGTAGCTTTTCTTTAGTGTTTCAAAAGCTTGATGCACTCGGAGAGAAGATAAAAGGAGCATCTTTTTCGAGAAGATGGGTCATAGGCGAGCGATTTTAGAGAAATCTTGTATGAATCTACGATAAAACCGGCATGACCTAGAAAACTCCTAATACCTTTTACGGTAGTAAGATGAGGTAATTTAGCAATAACATCAACTTTTGCTCTATCTACCTCAATCCGTTTTTGAAATCTTATGGCCAAGGACTATGCCTTCTTTGACCATAAAGTGGCTCTTCTCCCGGTTTAGACATAGATTGGTGTCTTTACACCGTTTAGCATTTTGTCTAAATGGGAGAGACATGTATAAACGAGTCCCCAATGACCGAGAAGTCATCCATAAACACCTCCATAGTTTCCCCGATCATGTCGTGGAAAATGGCCATCATACATCGTTGGAGCGTGCGGGAGCATTACATAAGCCAAAAGGCATACGTGCGTAGGCAAGCGTCCGTATGGGCAAGTGAATGTGGTCTTTTCTTGATCCGGCGGATCAATGGGGATCTGAAAGTAACGAGAAACCATCAAGGAAACAATAGTATTGGTTCCGCTAATCTCTCAAGCATCGGTCCATGAAGGGTAGAGGAAAATGGTCTTTCTGGTGGCTTCGTTTAACTTGCGATAGTCAATACACACGCCATCCGTAACCAATCGAGTCGGAATTAACTCGTTTTCTTCATTCGTGACAACGATAATGCCACCCTTTTTGGAGCAATGAATTGGGCTAACCAAGGACTATCGGAGATAGGGTAAATTAAGCCCGCATCAAGAAGTTTGAGAACCTCTTGTTTGATAACCTCATGAATTTTAGGATTTACCCTTCTCGATGTTGAGATATTGGTTTGAAGTCATCCTCCATTAAGATTTTGTGAGTACAAAACTCGGGGTTGATACCATAATATCGGAGAGTTTCAAGCAATTGCTTGCTTGTGTGACTTCAAGACCTTTATGAGGCGGTTTCTCCTCCTTAGTTAAGTCTTTAGCAATTATGACGGGTAATTTATCATCACCCTCCAAGAATGCATACTCGAGATGAGGAGGTAGGTCCTTAAGTTCAACCTCGGAAATTCATCGGTAGAAGTTTGTCTTGATTTGATTTCCTCAATCGTGATTTCTTTCGGAGGAGTGAAGGTAATGGATCTTCATTAAGCAATTGCTCAAGATAAAGAATATCCCCTCCGAATCATAAACACCATCAATTCCGGTGAATTGATTCATCGATAACAAGAAATTCATTGATCTCTTCCGGAAGGAAGTCACCTCCTCAAGCGGGTGAGAGAAGGGAAGAGTCGGCAATGATAAGTTGAGAAGATGTGGTGGAATCCCACTCACGAATTATGAAGATAACCAAGAAACTCTTGAGAGTACTCCTCGAAGCAATATCAATTAAATCGATTCGATTAAGCGATTCGATATCATAATTTGAGGAGTACCTCGAAGTCGATCGAGGTTAAAGGTATGACTTCATTACCACACGTAAAGTGATTTCTTGCTCAAATACATCAATAAGAGCACGACCCGTTCTTAGGAATCCTCGTCCAACAATGAGAGGAACCCGATGATCGGCATCGAAATCAACAACCACAAAATCAATGGAAAATGGAACTTTCCTACTTTCACAAATACATCCTCGGCGATGCCAAGAGGACGCGAGATAGAACGATCGCAAGCTCAAGAGTCATGCGGTAGGAATAAGTTCGGAAGAAAGTTTCTTCCACACTGAATACGGCATCAGTTGATGCTTGCACCAAGATCGGCAAGAGCAAAGCATTCAATCATCCGGGAAAAACACAAGGAAGAAGAAATTTTCGGGATCTCGACTTCTCGGGAAGCTTCTTTAACAAGGCTAGCGAGCAATTCTCATTCAAAGGAGTCTTAGCCATTTCAAACGACTTTTCCTTGTTGCTCAACATGTGTTTGAGAGTTGATGCAAACTTGGGCATCAACATGATGGCATCCATGAAGCTTATGTCAAAATGAAGCTCTTGGAAAATTTAAAAGAATTTTCCATTTGATGACTAGCTTTCTCATGAGTTTTTGCTCATGTAAGCGTGAGGGTAAGGAATAGAAGTTTTGGATTTGGGTCACATGTTGGAGGTTCAAAAACAACTCGGGTTTTGTATTGGGTTTGGGGACAACACGAGGATGGACATTCTTTGGTACTCCCGTTATTAGTAGGAAGTTCCTTGTCCTTTGTCGCCTCGGTTTTCTTTCCACTACCGGGAGAGAAGAAGAAGAGGTAGTAGGAATAGCGGGTCCATCATAAGAAGCACCACTACGGTTGTGATCGCCTTTGCATCGCCCCTCGGATTAGCGATCGTGTTGCTAGGTAGAGTACACGAGGCAGGGTCGATCATTTAAAGACTTCTTAATGTCGAAATGGTGACCAACAACCGATTCATTTCCTCTTGGGATTTCATGAATTGTTTCAACAACTCATCGATGATGGTCCAGTTGGAACAATGGCTTGAGTTTACGGAAAATTACGGCCTCTATTGTTAGGATTAGGGCCTTGATTACGAAAATTTCCTTGGTTATTGCCATGAAAATACCACAGGTTGAAATTTCCACGACTTGGGTTTCTATTGAAATTTCCTTGATGTTGGAAATTTTGATTTTGATTTTGAAAACCGTTGTTTGGTGAAATTACCTTGGTTTTGAAAACCTTGGTTTGGTCTATTCGATTTTGATTACGGTTTTGATTGAAACACGAAGGTCGAGTAGTGGTTAGGGCGGTGGTTCGGGTCTCTGAGAGCACGATATTGATTGCCTCCACGATTAGAAATCCCGCCCAACATTAGCTTCAAAGGGTTACCTTCGGTGGCCATCTGATTATAATAAGCATGGGGCCACCACAAGTAACACAGACTTCCACTTTTTAACTTCAGGAGGTGAAGTTTGTGGAAAAGAGACTTTCTTTTGGTTGAGAGAACCAAAGCTTGAATAGCTTCGTGAGTTTATCAATCTTAGCATCGGTGCTAGATTGACTCACGAGCGATGAAGAAGAAGGACCAACACTAACTTGGGAAACAACCGCTTGCTTCGTGCGGGCGGACTTTAGACTTGTTTTCAATGATCGCTAAAGCTTCTTTGACAGTTTTGCTTAGGAAATTTCCTCCCGCGGAGGAATTGAGAGAATCTTGATCAGATTGACTCACTCCATTGTAGAAAGTGTCGAGTTGCATCAACTCGGAGAAACCATGGTGAGGACATTTGCGAAGCAATTTCTTAAAACGATCCCACGATTCACTGAAGGATTCATCAAACTTTTGAGTGAACTTGATGATTTCATTTTTTAGGCTCGTGGTTTTGGAAGGTGGATAGAATTCTGATAACGCTACACGCGTCGTTCGGGGTCAAGGAAACTTCCTTTTCTTCGAGCAAGTTTTATAACACCCTAGGCGTGAACCTAATCGTTGTAGTGTAGTAATTAGGGTAAGCCACGGGTATTGATATCGTTCTCTAGGGGAATAGGAATGCTAGTGAGAAGTTACTACGCTAAGGTTGAGGTTGAGGAAGATTATTTTGTATTTTTATATTTTGTAGAAATGGAAAAGGTACGAATCTCGGGTATTGGATTTGGGGGTTGGTATTGCTACCGATTACTCTACTATTATCTAATTATCTAAGCTAAGGTTGTGATAGTCTATGTCTAATTGATGTGTACTCGTATGATAGTTTAAAGATGTGTTTACTTAGGTTTTACTACTCCTTAATTATCTCCTATTGATGGTTGATTTGTCACGTCCTTATTCCTAGTTGCGTTGTGATTCTAAGGCTATAGGGCGTGCTTGTTTTCCTAACTCTTTGAATTTACCAAAGGGTCTTGTTTACAAATCCTCTAGTGATTTATAGACGCCTACTCTACGGTTGTCCTTGAATACTTTATCCTACAATTACCTAGATAATTATATTCTAAAGTTCACAAAGAAAAGTCAAGCATTAAGTACACAACGAATAATCTAGCGCACTCTAGATCATTAGTCAACTAAGATAAGTATCAACCAATCAATATTCAATAATTAAGTTTCATATTCCCTAAGCAAACACACAAATAAATTAGCCGGACATGGAGAACATGCAAGCATACACACAAATAATCAAAGACATAATTAAATTAATGAAGTAAATACTTATCTTGATGTATAATAGGGTTTAGAACCCTAAAATACTCGCACAAGAAAGCCTTGGTTCGGTTTTAGGTTTTACTCCCAAAAGACTACACACAAAACCGAAAATTCGGATTCTATATATAAGATTACATCTGCGACGGCGTCACCTTATGTTTCGTGGCCGCGTCGTGTCGCCGTCGTGGGGTTTCGTCTTGGCCACGTAAACCTTGCGGCGTCACCTTATGATTGTGTGCCGTCCCTTGACTCGGCGCGTCTTGGCGCATCTAGGCCGTCGAGTAACGACGGCCTACTCTTTAGAACCCGACGTCGTCCCTTTAAAACATGCAATTTAAACCGAACCGTCATAAAATTCCTTCCGACGACGTCGCGGATATGCGATGCGCCGTCGCCTTATGTTTCAAGCAGACTTTGAGTGTCTCGATTCGACTTTGGCCATTTTCTTCAGTATATTCGCTTTTTCGTCCAAATAAGCATCATTCCGACATTTGCCTTCAAGAGACCTAAAAGTGAAAAGGAGCGATATTAAGCAATAACGGATACGAAGTGATCGAATAAGGGCTTAAATGACCCTTAAAAGGTACCTTTTAAAACCTTATCAAATATCCTACACTTGGTATTTGCTTGTCCTCAAGCAAATGTGCTTTAGCCAATTAATTTATAAGTTATGGGTCATGAAGCATTCATTCAAAGCGGTCCACACATATAAGCCCATAAAAGTCATAACAAGCACGGAAATTACATACTAGCACCTCACATGGGGTGTTTGGATACTCACATCTCTCGGGTGTATATATGAAATATAACAAATCGAAATGGAAGATAAACACTCATTAACCGGTCCTAGTACATAGATTACCATAGGCTTGAGAATAGATCAAACCTCCGTCGCTTTGGCGTAAGCACCTAGGAAAGACTATCAAAGAGGTCTTTTAAAGGGTTGTAATGTTAGGCTTACGGTAGGGAAATGAAGGGTTTGGTGGGATAGGCTATTTAGTGGTGGATAGTCAAAAATCTCTATGTTGCAAGTATCTGAAGAATGGCGTTGCTAAGCCAAGACTCGACACTCTAAAACTCTAGGCAACGAAAATAAACAAACATAATTTAAAAGATAGATGTAGGATGGAAGCCCGTATGTTTTTTTTTTTTTTTTTTTTTTTTTTTTTTTTTTTTTTTTTTTTTTTTTTTTTTTTTTTTTTTGCATACACTTTACTCTACCATCCTCTACGGTACATCAAAATGATAGGGATTTATAGACACATCCCTACACTTGAGTTTTTATTACTCTAACACTAATTTGACCCAATTGAAAAGATCAAAACACTTGGAGTACATTATTATGCAAACAAAGGGAATTTGAGTTTAACGTTCTCTTCCTATATTTCATAAACTTTAACTTTTCCCATGAATCCCAATCATCCCAAAGCGTATACAAAGGATATGACTCGACTTAGCAACTCATGCAAGCAACGGATAATTGAACTAAGGGTTTTGGGTGATAACATAAATTGCACTAAAAGTGAGTGCAATAAAGGTAGGCTAAGGCGATTTGGGTGTATATTTGGGGTGGGGTGTAAACAATGCTCTTCATTGATATCCGGAAAAACCGAAACATCACGAGAACCGCGAAAAGGATAGGCTCGAGGGGTTAACTAGGGTATCGTGTACTAAAGATGAGTCTGTATGAAGGGTGTGGGGAATTACTCAACCGATATGGAAGAAGTAATTATATTACGGTGTCAAACAAGGGTTTATCCTAATGCCTCTTATCATTTAGTTATTCCTAACTACACAAGTGTAGTCTCACTAGCGATCTCGGAATGCATCACAAAACAAGTTCTAGAATCTAATATACTACCGGTTCACACTCTAAGCATTAAAGATGAATGCTTTAATTCCTACTAATCTAAGGCGATCCTCGCATTTTGGGTGGAATTTAGGTGGTAAGGTTTTTGTGCTAGTCATGCAACTTCCTATCCATGAGGCGCTTTTGTTAAGACTAATGGCCCACTCTTATCGTCATGAAAAATTTTAAATTTGGCTAAAATTACCCTAACCTACATTTTCTCATGGTTTATTACACAAATACACTTGGACAAAGCAAATAGTCAAGGATAAGCATAGTTTCAAAGTTCCGTTTATTTTCCCTCCTACACTTAAACTGAACATTGTCCCCAATGTTCCCCGAAGTATCAAAGTTATGATAATAGAAGGTAATTAAAAGCGAAAAACTAATACTCCCCGATTAGCTCGGTAGGATCCGTAAAAGTGGTGGTTAAATCTTTTCCAAGAAGAGTTTTGCGTGAAAGGCTCCTTCCAAACTTGTGTAACTTCTTCTTGACAAACTAAACACGCACACTAGAAGAAAACAAAGCGAAACCTTCGCGTAAAATCGGTGGTAATAATATACATAAGACTCGATTTAAACTAGGATATAATGCTTGTGGAATGGATGTTTACAATTTGTTTTGAAAGTTAAGATCTGGAAAATTCCAAAATTTTACAAGTAGCTCGAAAACGAGAAAAAGTAAGTGATGTTTTATTCCTTCTGGCGCGTCAGTTGCAATCTGACGCCGTCAGTTATCGACAAAAGCGGTGCGATTTTACGGAAAAATTTCGGAAAATTTGCATCTTTAGAATCGGAAAACTTACGCAAAACATCCATTATGACTCGATACAAGCATTTGACTCGAACAAACAAACATATATATCTTTTAGTTAATTGTTATTCTCATGTTCACGTTTCTTATGAAAACGTGTGTAATCCTCCTACACTTATCCTTTATGTAAAATACCTTTATATGTAATTAAGGCGAGGTTAAAAACAAAATAAAGCATTTTACAAATTCAAACATGAGGACAAACAATTAATAAAGAGATATGACACTAACAAGCAAACAATTAAGCATGGGTTGCCTCCCGAAGCGCTTTTCTTTATTAAAGAGTCTTGTAGCTAGACTCGTAGTCCTACTCCTACGTTTTGCATCACCGCCTCTTGGCGGTCTCTGTCGGGGTTCCATGTTGTAGAAGTGTCCCATGATACTCCTTTCTAAGAGTTCACCCTCTCCCACTCGGTCCTATATTTGGTCCTAAATTCAAACAATCTTTATAGAACCCGAAAAGCTTAGCCATAACATAATCTACTCCCTTTCCTATCCTCATCATTCTGTAATAGACCGGCAGTTTAAGTTCCTTTTCATCATTGAGAGTGATGAAAACTTCTCAATCTTAAGCGGCATTTGGTAGGCTACGTCGTCGGTCTCATCCTTGAATCGCACTACTCCTAATGATGGGTCATAGGTCATCCCGGTGCTTTCTACGAAAGGTTTTCCTAGAATAACGTGGGACAAGCTAGGGTCTATGGCCGTGCTAATATCTTCCACAATTATGAAGTCCGTAGGGAATGTGAAACTACCTACATAGACGGGCAATCCCTTAACTCTACCAAGAAAATTACACTTATCCTTTGGGATTATCGAGGTCTTGCCTAGTTGGGATAGGCTTCTTCATTATCCAATTGTAATAGGTGCTAGTCATTATGTTAATTGGGGATTTACGATCAATGTAAGCCTTTGCCACAAAAAGGTGTCTTATGCAACATGGTATGTTAAGATTCCAAGGGTTCCCAAACTTGATTCTAGGGCTTTTCCTAACATACATGTGACGGAGGTCACGCACTAAGTGAGGGTGGCGGGATAATTCCTCTTCCGTAGGAAATTTGTTGAAATAGTCATTGTCTACTTCATATTCTTCCTCGGGTGTTTCATCTTCAACAAATGTTTGGTCTTCGTCATCTGTTTCATCCGGTTCCACTAAGGCGATGGCATTGACGAATTGGGCGTGCTTAATAAGCTTGCTTGGATCCTTAATTTCTACACACGGAGGCTCGGGAGTCGAGATAGCACTAACCTTCCTATCACTATTTATGGCTTTCAACAGGTTGTCTATCTTCTATCCATCTCGGCTTGTTGATGGTTAAAGTGGTCCGAGAGCTTAGCCATTTGGGTTTCTTGGGGCGCAACTATGTTTTGCAACATCCTTCAATACTCTGTTGGTTAGGACCGTTAGGTGGGGGCCACGAGAAATCATTGAGGTGAATTCTTTGGTTTGTCCCGGTAAAAGTCGGGCTTGTTTTCCATGCCTCCGGGTTTCATTGAAATTCCTAGGTCAAGGCGTTGTAGGAATCTTCCTCCGTTCCATTATTACGAGGATGCGTATTCAGCGGAAGCATGTTCGGGGATAGGGTGCTAGTCGCGTGTTATGATGATCACAAAGCGGCTCGCACGAAGAGGAAACTTTGTTTATATGGCGCGAGGACTTAGGATTCTCGTAGGAACTCATGAGGAATTTGACTTGATCTTCAAGTTCGATCATCCTACGATCGGGAGGAGGCAAGGAGATTGCCTTAGCGGTTTGGGAAGTTCACGGGGTCATCCAACTTTCGTTGTCATAGAGGGCAAGGTCCTCTATTATTTCCCATGATTCTTCCGCGGTGAGATCACTAAGTTTTCCACCGGCCGCTTGGTCAATGGATCGCTTAGTGGGAAAGTTGACATGATCATAAAGATTTGGACTTGGAGCCAAAGATCAATGCCGTGATGAGGGACTTTATGAAGTAAGTCCTTGAATCGGGTCCATGCTTAGAGAGATTCACCCAGCGTTGTTGGAACATCAAGATGTCATTCCTAAGCTTAGTGGTTCTCCCGGTGGGAAAAATTGAGCAAGGAAGCGAGTAAGATCATCCCAACTTGAGATGGAGCCGGTGGGAAGTCGCTCAAGCCAATTACTAGCTTGGTCCCGTAGAGAGAATTGGAAGAGCCGCCTTGCGTGGTCTCCCGAGTAGTAGCATCAAGGTCGATGGAATCGACAATTTTGAGAAATCCTCGGATCTTGATTTGGATCTTGAGCGAAGTCCATGGAATCACATCCGTTTTGCACCAACCGGATGGTGTCGGATCGCAGGCCGTAGTTTGGGCTTGGTCGGGAAGCTCAATGGTGTTCCTATAACCTAGGTGGTTTGGTCTCGAGTACTCACCAAGAGTACGGGCTCTTGGCGGTCGTTTGGTGGTGGGTTGATGAGTGGTGGTTGGTTGTCACCTTCCATGGTGAAAAGTGATGGGTGTTACGAACAAAGGTCACGAAGAAGGGGATAGACTAAGAAAGCTAAAAATGAGAAAAATTTACTTGATAGGAATCAAGCAAAGAAACCTAAGCGAGGTGGACTACTAACTAGCTATTCTATTCCCGGCGTGGCGCCAAAAACTTGATAACGCTACACGCGTCGTTGAGGTCAAGGAAACTTCCTTTTCTTGAGCAAGTTTTATAACACCCTAAGCGGTGAACCTAATCGTTGTAGTGTAGTAATTAGGGTAAGCCACGGGTATTGATATCGTTCTCTGGGGAATAGGAATGCTAGTGAGAAGTTACTACGCTAAGGTTGAGGTTGAGGAAGATTATTTTGTATTTTATATTTTTGTAGAAATGGAAAAGTACGAATCTCGGGTATTGGATTTGGGGTTGGTATTGCTACCGATTACTCTACTATTATCTAATTATCTAAGCTAAGGTTGTGATAGTCTATGTCTAATTGATGTGTACTCGTATGATAGTTTAAAGATGTGTTTACTTAGGTTTTACTACTCCTTAATTATCTCCTATTGATGGTTGATTTGTCACGTCCTTATTCCTAGTTGCGTTGTGATTCTAAGGCTATAGGGCGTGCTTGTTTCCTAACTCTTTGAATTTACCAAAGGGTCTTGTTTACAAATCCTCTAGTGATTTATAGGCGCCTACTCTACGGTTGTCCTTGAATACTTTATCCTACAATTACCTAGATAATTATATTCTAAAGTTCACAAAGAAAAGTCAAGCATTAAGTACACAACGAATAATCTAGCGCACTCTAGATCATTAGTCAACTAAGATAAGTATCAACCAATCAATATTCAATAATTAAGTTTCATATTCCTAAGCAAACACACAAATAAATTAGCGGGACATGGAGAACATGCAAGCATACACAAATAATCAAAGACATAATTAAATTAATGAAGTAAATACTTATCTTGATGTATAATAGGGTTTAGAACCTAAAATCTGCACAAGAAAGCCTTGGTTCGGTTTTAGGTTTTACTCCCAAAAGACTACACACAAAAGCGAAAAATTCGGATTCTATATATAAGATTACATCTGCGACGGCGTCACCTTATGTTTCGTGGCGCCCGTGTCGCCGTCATTAGGGTTTCGTCTTGGCCACGTAAACCTTGCGACGGCGTCACCTATGATTGTGTGCGCCGTCCCTTGACTCTGACGCCGTCTTGGCGCATCTGGGCCGTCCGAGTAACGACGGCCTACTCCTTTAGAACTGGCGTCGTCCCTTTAAAACATGCAATTTCGCCCGACCGTCGCAAAATTCCTTCCGACGACGTCGCGGATATCTGATGTGCGCCGTCGCCTTATGTTTCAAATGACTTTGAGTGTCTCGATTCGACTTTGGCCATTTTCTTCGTATATTCGCTTTTTAGTCAAATAAGCATCATTCCGACATTTTGCCTTCAAGAGACCTAAAAAGTGAAAAGGGCGATATTAAGCAATAACGGATCTGAGTGATCGAATAAGGGCTTAAATGACCCTTAAAAGGTACCTTTTAAAACCTTATCAAATTCATTCACAAATTTCTTCACGGATCTTCCCATGTCTCAATAGATTGAGGGGTTGTTTTCAAGCCAAATCCGGGCTTGCCCTCAAGAGAAAATGGGAACGGAAGAAGCTTAACAACATCGGTAGGGACATTCTTGTATTTGATGGTAGATGCAATCTTGTTAAACCATCGAATATGAGCATGAGGATCATCCGCTCAAAACCATAGGCGATTTGAGGTTACAAGATTGATAACCGGTCTTGAGTTCAAAATTTTCGACCACGATTCTTTGGTACAACGATAGCATCTCCATACCCGTCGATGGGTGCACGGAGAAGCTCGCGTAGGCGTTCTTCCGCCATGATAGCGGAAGTAGTGTGAGCGGTCCGGATCTCGAATCCGGTGATGGAAGCGAAGTCTACTGACACGCCTTCTTGGAATCTTGACAAGCTCACGAAATGGGCTCACGAGATCTAGAAGAGCGAGTGCGCATACACGAGTTAACTCTAAGGAACCTCGAGTTAAGGAGAGGAATGGAATTATGAAGGCGTTTTATAAAATGGGGTGAGAAGAATCTTTTGGGTTTTACGGTTCGACAAGTAGATATCACAACAAAATCAATTAACACAAAATCGAGGCAAAACAACGATGAACTTAACCAATAATCACAATATGAATGGCTTCTTTGAAAAAGGTACACCAATCACAAGGAGACAAAGGCAAGTTTTAAATCTTTAGTTGAGAACTTATTATGGTCGCACCCCCAGTTAGGTAGTGCACTGCCTTGGTTTGCGGTGGTAATCTTTTATGTTGTTATTTATTAAAGAAAACGACAAATCTTTTTGTATATTTTTTTTTTATATTTGATACATATATAGAAACAAAAGCAAAATATTTTTGTGTTTTATACGTTTTTGGATGTTTTTGGGTTTTTGGATATTTTTTATAAAAATATGGATATATATATAGATAGAGATGGATGATATGAATAAAGAGTGAGTATTCAAACTACTAATCTGCTAAACGTAAGACAATTAGCACGACTCCCGTGGCGCAAAACTTTGATCAGGTGTAAAAAAGTCAAGTTTTTCACGCATGGTGACCACTTGTGAATGGCCAATCTGAAGAAACTTAAAAGCAACTTAAGCACGAATGCAATGAAGATCCGAGGAGTATAGGGTTTCCCGGTCGTTATGTCAATGAGCTATGCAATGGATTACCAAGCGTAAAGTGATCGAGGAATTTGAGCGAGAAAAAGAACGATATGACTATAACTACGAAAAAGCCAACAAATTACAACGGCTTAAATGCAAATTAAAGAAAGTTAAAAGATAAAAATATTAAATAAACGCTATCACTATTTGCAAAATGATGTTTTGTTTTATGTTTTATAAAACTTAATTAAAAACTACGTTACGTACAACAGAAAAAGTGAAACTTACACAATATTAACCCTAAAAATATGAAAATGATGTTTTTACAAACCTAATGATAAAAGAAAATATTTAGAAAAATAAAATTATTTTTTATAACTATTTAATTAATTATTATTAATTAAAAACTAATTTTAACTATTAAATATTAACCTAAAATACAAGAAAATATGAAACAAATCTAGAAAAATAAAATTTTGACTTTGAAAAATCTAAAATAACAAAATAGAATTTTCAAAACTATTTTTGTATTTTTCTAAATATTTTTGTATTTTTTATGAATTAAAAACTATTAAAAACTAATTAAATTATTTAAAAATACAAATTTAACTAAGAAAAATCTAGAAAAATATTTTTTGTCTTTTTATGTTTATCTAAACTTAAGAAAAATGAAAAATTATTTTTTTGAGGCTTTTCTTAATTTTTTGAATTAAAAGCTAATTAAAAAGTCCTAAAAATTAATTTAAATGCAGAAAAATAGCAAACAAACTTAGAAAAATCTGAAAATTTCAGGAAAATCTAAAATTATATTAGGAATCTAGGAAAATGGAAAAACAGGTGGTTGTTTGTAAGATTAAGCAAGCGCTATGCAATGTGCTTATAAATAAGCACTTGAATAAGCCAAATGAAAGCCAAAGACAACCCACGATCACGAAGCTCTATTATGCTATATGTACCCAAATGCAACTAAAAACAACAAGTTTCAACCTCTGGATAGCAATCTACAAAGATTTGGCTTATTTGAGTTAAAGTGCAACAAACAGTTTTGAGGCCAACTTGCAGCTTAAAAATAAGACACCTAATAAGCTAGAAAATGGAAAACCAAAGTAGGGACTTGTACTAGACCTGGTTGGGACCTTGTAAACCAAAATTGAGCCAAAGTTGAGCTCAGATGAGCTTGGTGCAAGGGCTGCAAGAACTGCACAAGTCTGTCATGACTCAATCACGATGTGTGTGAGGCAACTTCAACCATTTTGACAAACACTTTTGACCCTTATAAAAATTTCACAAAATTATACAAAAATGCTAATAAGAAACTAGACCAACAGGAGGTTTTAAAACAACAAGTTTCACTTATTTAGGCTCGAAATGAATCAAGAAAAATCACTCTCGGTTGGCTAAAACCACTTTTTAGTTTTGACTTTTAAAACAATTTGGACATTTTGACCTTGGTGAGTTTTAAACCAATTTGTTGACTAATCTAGGTGTGAAATGATGAGATGAAGCTTCGCAAGCTTTGTTTATGAATATTAAACACAAAACAAGTAATTGGTTTGTCGAATCACAACAGATAAGCGGTTGAGATGGATTTTTGTAAAGTTGACTTTTGACGATGTCACGGGCACATAATGAGGCGATATGAGTGAATATTAACTAAACAAACTTAACTCAACAGTAATACCCATCGAACCAACCTCTAATGCGGTTTAAGTACTTGATCCAAACACCCTTTTTCAACTGTTTGCAAATTAAATCTATGCTAACTCTTGAAACAACAAGTGATAATGATCAAGCGAGTCTATATATTCTAAATACGACAACTAACAAATAAAAATCAACCATGACCACAAGAGCAGTTTTTGCAATGAAACTAGGAATTGACTTACAAATGGTCCGGCCACTATGGCTTGAAAATAGTAACAAAGAGCCGACTATCCCAGTATATCAACCCAATAAACTGAATCAACCCATTTCAAGATGCATCAACCCAATTCCAATTCCATGACCGATTTAGCTCAATTTGACTTTTGTTGACCGATTCCAAAATGGCTTCAAACTTAAATATAAACATAACAAGCTATAATAAGCTAATATAAGCCTATTTGAGCTTAAAAATAAGCTAATAGGACCTTGTATGTAAGATTTTGAAATGGAAATATTCAACAGTGTACTCAGCAACATGAATTGATAGAGCAACTTAAATTAGCACTTGAAAATAGTTTATATTGATCAAAGAACTTAAAAGGAGTACATTACAACAAAAGATTACTGATTTTTTAACTTAACTAAAACTTTATATTAAAAGCGACATTAATGAACATTTTAAAACTAAAGACTCCACTTTCTTGCTTCCCTGCTTTCTTTTATAATCCAATCTTCTTCTTCTATCCACTCGAATGTTTCCCACTTGTTTCTCGGCCATTGGATGGTTAGAAGCAATCTTGGCCGCTTAAATGGATTTTGGCGCCAAAAGAGTTATCCTTTGGAGGGTTGAGTGAAGTGGGAGGAGATGCATTAAATGCATCTTGGAGGCTTGTTGAGGTGGGGGGGACATGGTTGAGTGGAGTTGAGGAGGGATGGGGATTATATCGAGTTGCAGGCGCAGTTGGAGAAGGAGACTTTTGCGCGTGTTTTGTTTGACCATGGGATTGGTAGGAGTTAATAATAGAAGGGGTCCAAATGCTATATGCGGGGTCCAAAATGTTTATGACCGGGCCAAAAGGTTTTGAAGGGCTTATATGGCAAGGATCTAAAGTGTAAATTCGAAAATTAAGGACCAATCCGACAATTATGCAAAGATGTTTCAAGGGACCAAAAGTGACAATCTCAAAAAGTACAAGGACCAAACTTGCCATTTTCAAATTTCCAGGGGCCATTTTTGCCAAATTTCAAACTTGAAGGACTAATTTTGTAATTTCCCAAAACTTTTGACATTTTTCACCAAAGGACTAATTTTGACAAGTTATGATTTTAAAAGGACCTTTGGTGATTTTTCTTTTGAAATTATGTGCTAAGGGACTATTTTTGACAACTTTTGAAACTTGGGGGACTGAAACTGCCAATTATGCAAACTTTGCTCATTTTCATCGATTTTGAACATTTTGCATCGAAACATATAAAATGCAATTTTGGAATATTTTCGATATTTTGATGCATTCGAGCATTTTAAGCGTTTTGCGATTCGATTTGACTAAAAATGATGAGTATTTACACACTCATCACAGGTCTTGAATGGGAGTTTCCAGGATCGAAAGATCATAACAATATCATGAGAACATCATCAACAAATCAGTAAAACGAAAAACAAAAAAGATGGGTTTGAACCATTTAAATAAGAATTTGATATAAATATACATGAAGGGTTGTTTTATGATTACAGAAAGCCTATTCTATATATATTGATGAATCGATGTGTTGTGAAACAACACAACGTTTCATTATAAAAAAAAACTAAACGTTATAATGTTGTTGTAAACCTAATAACCGTTTCTCTATAACTGCTATCTAATGGGTTTGTTGTAAGCCCATCAATTTGCAGGCTTTTCTTTTATTTTGGCATCCAAGACATTAAGTTGATCCAACAGGGGTGGGGCGGTTTAACGGTAAAACCAAAAACCAAATCGTATATTTCGGTTTTTTTGGAAACTACAAACCGTTTGGTTTGGTTTTAGTTTTGGTATGATGTTTATTTATATAACTTTCGAGAATTAAATTCATAAAGTTGAAAGGATATAACAAATCAATCTCATGTCATAGAGCTACAAATTTTAAGGTTTATATAAAGATTGTTAAAATTATTGTGATGGATCATGTTTGGAAACCAAAGCAATTATGTCTTTGTGCTTTAATGGTAGAGTTTAGTGTTTCCCCAGTCAGTCGTTAAGTCCCAACGACAATGGAAACCAAAGCAATTATGTGAATAATCAAGCGAATAATAGTGATCGGTGATATTGAATGGGAAAAGGTTTGTGATTATGAATAATTATACCTAAAGAAAGTTTGTAAATTACAGGGGCTTAAATGCAAATTAAAGAAAATTAAAAGATAAATTATATTAAATAAACGCTATCACTATTTTTAAAATGATGTTTTCTTGATTTTTCTTTTATAAATTTAAATTAAAACTACGTAACGTCAAAAGAAAATGTGAAATTGAAGCAGTATTAATCCTAAAAATATAAAAATGAAATTTTACAAACCTAATGATAAGAGAAAATTTTTAGAAAAAGAAAATTATTTTATGACTATTTATTTAATTATTAATTAAAAACTATTTTACCTATTTAATAATACCCTAAAATATAAGAAAATATGAAATAAAGCTAGAAAAGTGAAATTATGACTTAGAAAAATCTAAAATAACTAAAGAGAATTTTCAAAACTAATTTTGTATTTTTCTGATTATTTTTCTATTTTCTATGAATTAAAAACTATTTAAAACTAATTAAATGGCTAAAAATTACAAAGTTAACTAAGAAAAATCTGGAAAAATTATTTTTTGCTTTTTATATTTATCTTAATCTATGAAAATTTAAAACTTATTTTTTTGAAGCTTTTCTGATTTAATTGTATTAAAAGTTATTTAAAAAGTCCTAAAAACTGATTTAAAATAAGAAAAATATCAAATAGTGCTGGAAAAATATGAAAAATTCAGGAAAAGTCTAAAATAATATTCTAAGTCTATGAAAAATATAAAAACATATACTAGTGTGCAAGATATGAGAGCTGCAGTTAAATGTGCTTATAAATAAGCACTTGTATTAAGCTGAAGGCACCAAATGAACACCAAATTATCACAGAAGCTAGGTTATGCTATAACTACATGATACTAACCTATTTCAACTAGTCTAAACCTCTAGAGTGCAAGCTAAACAGATTTGACTTATTTGCTTTTATAATGAAAACAACCTCTACCTTACCTACTTTAAGCTAAAGCCACAGCTTATCCAATAAGCAAAACTGAAAACCAGATTTTATAACCTCAATACCACCAATCAAAGAACACTTGTACCAAAATTCAGATCCTAATAAGCTAATATGAGACTTGTGCAAGAGCTGCAATATGCCTGATTCACACTTAGTATGTGATGAGTGTGAACAGGGCATAAACAAGCTTAATGGACAGCTGATTAAGTGCTTATAGAAGCTTGATAAAATTCAACAAAAATGAGATTACTAAACTAGACCAACTGAACTTGTAAAATCCAAAATATCACTTGAATTGATCCAATAATGAATCAATGAAAATTCCTCCAACCTTGGTGAAAAACTGCTTTTCCATCTTTTGACTTTGAACACAGAAATGATATATTGACTTTTGTGAGTTTTGATTTCAATGTATCGACTGAAAATGATGCAATAAGCAATTATAAAGCTAGATTAAGCTGCTCCTGTGAATTATAAACACAATGCAAGCATTTGGCTATCTATTCTCTATCTGTTATGCAAATTAAGACAGATTAATTGTGATTCTGACTATTAGAGTGTGCAGACACAATATTATGACTAGAATGGCTTTTACTAGACTAAATGAGATTACCCCTTTCAAATCCAACTACTGATAAGCACTAGATCACCACAAAAGGACATATGCCAAACACTAGCTCAAGTGACTGAAGTGCAATCTACTCTTAAACTTCTTGCAGCTAAACCAATGGAATCCACCAAATCAAATCCTAATCTCACTAAAACAACTAACTGATGCAAGAAATTAAATACTCATAACACTAAAACTCTCTAGTCATTATTATGCAGATAAGACCAGAGATTGAAGCAAGTTAGCTATACAGCTAAAACAAGTTAACAACTAATCATACAAGCAAAATTAAGCATGGTTACACTAGATTAAGCTCAATTTGAACAATGCTACTTGATTCTATACTACTGGACTGGAAATGAGATTTAGAGAAAACTTACTAAGTCCAGCAATATTATTACGACTGACAACCAAGCAGCCCTATCCACAACCCATTACTCAATCCAAAACCAGCTCTGCATCACTATCTGAACCATTTCAATTTCCCATTTGATCACAGTTGACTTTTGTTGAACAAGTATAATTGTTACTTGAAACTGATCTATAAGCCTGCTAAAAGCTATTAGGAGCTTAAGCAAGCTTAGTTGATTAAGAAACAAGCTAGTTGAAGCCTGGTTTTAACACATTTAAATTGAGTTTATGACAGCAAACATAAAAATATATGGAACTTTGATAAAACTTACTTTAAAGTAAATTAATACTTTAAAGTAAATTACACTGACTAAAGAACTTTAGTTTAATTCAGGAAAACTTAAAATTACAACTTAGAACTTAATTAAAACATAAACATAAAAAAAACGACATACATGAGATTTTTTAAAGTTATGCCAAGGGTCCAAGGTTGTATTGGCAGGGGTCATGGGTATATGGCAGGGGGTTCATGGCAAGGGTCAAAATCCAAAGGCTTGGTTTGTTTAATAATACAAGGACCAAAACTGCAATTTACCAAACTTGAGGGACCAATTCTGCCAAATTTTCAAAGTTATGCCAAGGGACCAATTATGACAAGTTTCAATAGTACAAGGACCATAAAAGACATTTTCAAACTTCCAAGGACTATTTTTGCCAATTTTGAAACTTGAAGGACCAAACTTGTAAATTCTCAAAACTTTTGAAAATTTTCACCAAAGGACTAATTATGACAACTTATGATTTCAAAAGGACCTTTGGTGACTTTTCTTTTAAAATAAGTGCTCAGGGACTATTTCTGACAACTTTTGAAACTTGGGAGACTAAAACTGCCAATTATGCAAACTTAGCTCATTTTTCATCTGATTTTAAACATTTTGCATCTGAAATATATAAAATACAATTTTGAGATATTTTCGATATTTTGATGCATTTTCGGCGTTTTAAATGTTTTCAGATTCAGATTGACAAAAATGATGAGTATTTACACACTCATCAATCTTGCACACTTATAAACCCATTTCATCATTTGTATTAGTCTATTAGATATTCGAATGCAATATATTTACAGGAGAAGCAATCAAAAGAAAACTACTTCATCTTGCAACATACATAGTCAGATCATAATGTCTAAGGGCCCGTTTGGTTCGTAGATGGGATTAGAATTAGGATTAGGATTTGGTTTTGGATTTGGATTTAGATTTGGATTTGAATTTAGTGTAGATTTTGAATTAAATGAAGAAAGAGAAAATAAATGATTAATAATTATATTTTATATATTTGTTTGAAATAAAAAAGTAAAAAGTAAAAAATAAACAAATAATCTTGTGGTTAAAAATAAGCATGGGAAACTTTGATTGGACATATTTATAAAACCCAGCAAAAACCCACCAGAGAAGAGTGTATTGGAATTTTGGAGTCCAAGGCATGTGTCAGAGGTTTAGATTTGTACCAAGCAGTGGCGGAGCTAGAAAATTTTTTATGGGAGGGCCGAAACAAAAAAATATCCGGAAAAACATAAGATGGGAGGGCCGAGGTGAAACAAAATTTTTTTTAACACATGAAATCGCGAAAAAATAAACTAACGGACTTAGGCCTAGGGGGGCCGGGACCCTTCCTGGTCCTCACTAAGCTCCGCCCTTGGTACCAAGCAACTTTTAAAAACAAACTTTCAGACTAAACCTGGTAAAAACTGGGAACCAAACGGGCCCTAAGACTACATTACCATGTGTCATAAATTTTAAAGTTATAATAATTTCATTAAATATATATATTTAACTAATTTATTACAATAGTGAAGTCTGATACACACTTTTATATTGTAATGTACGTATGAATTCAATAATTGTTATAGTAAAACCAAGTCATTATGGAGGTTCAACATGTTTCTACTAATAGTTTTGACTTTGACTTTTTTGTTTTGTTTAATCTTCTTTGATAGGAGATCATTGTCATCAGTTTCCTACATTACCACATAGATACATTTTAGTAAGAGAAAAAAATATAAGATTAAAAGGAGTAAAAGTTGAAGTGAGCAATCTTACGTTATAAAGAGTCGGCATCATTCCTTCAGTTTTTCGTCTTTTAAGAAAGATCGCTTTTTATTAGACTAAAGAGGTCCTACAAAAACAAATACAAATACAATAAGTTTGAAACGTGAATCAGTAATTATAAATTGTAACATCTTCATATTACCATTCCATCATCTATGTACTGATGTACAATGACATCGTCCATTTTTACCGTCTCGAGTTTGTTTCAGGTTTGCATTATTTGGTTGCCATAGTTGTAACTTGTATTAAGCTGAAAAGATAGTGCTTCCTTAAAAAAGATAAAAGAGTAGTAAAACGCATGAGAAAATTATGTAAAATAATCATAAGAAGTTTGAACACCTCAAATTGGTTGCTTGCCATTTATCTTTGAATTGATGAAATTCTGAGTAGGTACCTTAAATAAAATGCATGATTAATAGCTATAGGTTGCTTTTATAGCGGCATTATTAAGTAGGGTTTTTCTAACTTGTCTTGCAAGGCGCATGAGTTAAACCATAATAAATCTGTACCACAAAGTATATAGGGATCGCGTAAAAATGCATACGTGTGTCTTTTATGTGGGTCCTATCTTTATGTCTTTGTTGTGTTTAACATGCTTGCAAGCATGAGTTAAACCCTATTAAGTAAAAACTAAAAAGACGTCAAAAGATAATATTTAAGTAGCAAAATGAGACTATTTATCTGATAGTTAGTTAGAAGTAGTGTCTACTATCCTACTTTTGCTTGCAGTTTTGAATTTCAACTCTTATCTATGAGAATACATTTGAAAAACGTGCAAAACTCAATAGAATGAGATATCACGTGCATGCATATGAGTTGGCAAATGAATTTATGTGGCTGAGATCTTTTCTAATAGCAATCGTGTGGATATAAATGCCTGCCATGTCATCTTTTTTTCTCTATGCTACGTCAACAATAAAGAAGTATAAATAGAAACATAACTTATTAGTTATTTTAAATACCAATGAAATCAAACTAGGAAGGTATAAATTGTAAATTAATTATTTGTAAAATTTCTTTCTTTCAAGAATTAAAAAAAAAAAAAAAAAAAAAAACACTAAAAAGTGGAAGATTTTGTCCATATGTGTGTTCTAATCGATCGTAGAACAATCGAAATAAAAATAAAAATAAATAAATAACCGCCGACCGACTCGCGACCGATAGCCCACATCAAGCTCGATCGGCACACGAGTCGGTCGACCGATTCATGACCGATACTTTTTCCATTGTTGCGCCCAGCCTAATAGCATGGTGTGAACGTGAAATTAAGATAACTGAGATAATCCCTTAAAATTTTGTCATTCAATAAATATGCATGTGAACGTGAATAAAATAAAGGGGGAATTAGATACGTCATGCATCTGGCGATATTTACATATTTCAAATCTGAGTTTTAAATCATGATGTCTGGCCCATTAAAGAAGGTTTGGGAAATATGTAAATAGCCACAATAATGTGAGATATAAATCGCCTTAAAATAAAATGATTAATATGTTCCTAAAAAACTTTGATTACATCTTGTGCAAACTGCGATGTTATTAATAAAGCTCAGGGCAAACAATTTCAAATGTGGGTGTCTATATGTCCGACTTTGTTTTCTCACATGGCCAGCTTTATGTTGCTTTGTCTAGAGGATATCACGTAGAACTACAAAGGTATTAGTGAAGCCAGTTAAGGAGTTCGGTCAAGGAGGAGTCTACACATCAAATGGCGTCTACCAAGAAGTTTTACCCGACGAGTAACGTGCATTGTTAGTTAGTATCATATAATTGATGTAATGTTTTCTTTTTCAGTCTCACTAAATATTTTTATATGTCGTTTGATACATGTTAAGAATTTTTGATAGAGTTGAATTATCACTTGTTACAACCGTTTTCATTTTTATTTTTTCACGTTCTATTTTAAATGTTATATGAAACACTTACCACAATATCGCATATCGTTAATTATCTGCCGCTAGGCGTGGGTACTCGCCTAGTAAATATATATATAAATATTTATATTTATTTGAATTCGGTTTTTCAGTTTAAATTGCTAGAACCATAACCGAAACGAGAACCGAATATTTCATTCGGTTCGGTTTTGACAAATTCAGTTCGGTTACAAGTTTGATTCGGTTATCTTCGGTTCGGTTGGTTTCGGTTTATTTGGGTATTACCCAAACCATGAACACCCCTACTTCCATGGACACCATAATACTTGATTTAGCAAGCTTGATTGGAGCTTCATTTGCGAGCTCACTAATATTAATCCTAAGCTCAAGTTGAGTTAATGATTGAATAAGTAGATAAAAACTTGACTCTCGAGTATTAAATAGTATAAGTTAACTCGAAGAACTTAATAAGAATTCAAGTGAGTTAAACTTAAACTTGACTTGTTAATATGTTCCAAGCTCGTTTTTAGTACTCGAAGAGTTGAATAACTCCATGAATGCTCAACTTGTTTGCATCTATATGTTTCAAAACTTTGTCAGCCTGTCGCGCATTATAAATATAACTCACAGAACTTAATAAGAATTTGTGTCAATTCCTAATAAACTCGATCTCGCCTTGTAATATGTTCCACGTTTGTTTTTAGCACTTGCAGTTGCAGAGTCGAGATTAAGACCGAATAACTCGATAAATATGCAACATGTTTGCAGCTACATATTTTTCGATATAAATAACCATAAACAAAGCAGCAGTTGCTGCATAACCAGTCATAGTTAACCATGAACATGGTATGAATAACACGTGGATGAATTGTATTAGGATATACAAGTTATCAATAAATAATAACGTTCAAAGTTCTCAATGATAACTTGTTAAGCTAAAAGAACAAATTCAGCAAAAGTGTACTTACAGTCGCCGTATTACAATAGGAAGACCATGGTAAAGACTTGTAATCTTCTGATTCTAATTCAAAGGCGATTGATCCATGCCATATACCCTCCTCCCAAGCCACTCCACGTAGCAACTAATACATTATACATAGCACATACATTTATTGCTATTTTAGTCTTGATGACAACCAGCGAGTCATGACATGCTCGCCAAATGAAAGCTCAAGAGGTTTTTCCATGGGCTTGAATGATCTTACTCATCACATATTTGGTGTTCATTAGCCATACACAATCTGCACAGACCAATCTAGGAGGATTGCCACTGAGAATAGACAGTAAACGGGCACATTGAAAAGCCCCTGTATGTTCTACTGTCTCATGAATAATTGATTAACAACTCTTCACATCAAGTTTGATAGCAGTAGCACAAACAAACTTAAGTGCGGATGACCTCCAATACCATCATCCTTCTTTCTCTACCTCCAAGCATGTTTACATGACTCATGTTGATAAGCATGATTTTGAACCATTTTGAAGACCCATCATCAGTAGGTAAACTATAGGAGCATGGAAAGCAGCACAGAGCAATTGGCCCGTTTTAAAGCCGTGCACAGCAGAAAGGTCTCTATAATTATGAACGAGTAATGAGTAACATCTAGAAAAGATGCAAATATACTAATCCAAACAGCAAATAAGGTTTCTTAATACAAGGCAAATGAGCTAAATGAAACACAAATCATTGAATCATGAACAGATAAATCTTTCCACTTAGGTGTTGCCTGACAATGTCAGTATCTTGAGTTTCTACTTCTCCGCACTGAGGGAGGATATTCAAGAACTTTTTTTTTTTTTTCCCAAATGAATACATAAATCATGGGACTTCTATTTGATCATATTTAACAGAACAAACAATTGGATTTCCTATCATGTCCTTTCCAAAGCAAATTTAGGCTTCAAGAGTCAAATGCCAACTGCAATATCTTACAAAACCCTAAACTGACCTATAAATATCGTTTATACCATATACTACAAGGCCCAAACCGAAGCATGAAGATATAATTAGAACTTCAAGAACCACAAACCACATTAATGTAATTAGATTTATGGAAAAGCAAATAAAATTTAGAAGCAAGTGACTAAGACGAACCTGATGCTGCACCATGTCCTTCAGTAACCAAACAGTACGAAGATGAAGGCTAACGAGATTACGAACATTCTACCCATCCGCTTAAGATGCATAGTCGAGTATCTAACTCCTAAAGTGGTTGATCATCTCTTCTCATGATACTTAGTACTTTTAGCCAACCCTTCTACCAGCGAGATATAAGAAGCATAATCATAAATGAGTCCTTTTTCACCACGTAACTTCTCAAATGTGTCAGCATCGCCATACGTACAATGACCTTCCAATAATATATTATACGTAATGTCATCTGGAACCACACCCAAATCAATCATGGACTTTAAAAGCTTATCAGCATTTTTCATTTGTCCAACCTTACATAAACCGTTCATCAACACATTATACGTTATTATTCCTGGTATAAGTCCATCCCTCCGCATTTCCTTCAATAGCTGGAAACCCATCTTAACATCACCCTTCTTGCAGAACCCGTCAATGACCATTGTGTAAGTCGCGTCATCAGGTTTCAGACCCGATTTCATCATTTCCCTCAACAAATTTTCTGCATCTATAACTAGTCCTTCCCGGCATAAACCCGATATAAGAGCCGTGTACGCCACATTATCAAGCACAATACCTTCCCTAACCATTCTATCCCTAACTTCAAGAGCCAAACGCAGATCACCCTCTTTGCAACATCCATCAAGAAGAGACGTGTATGTAATCTTGTCAGCCTTAAATCCGACCCTAGCCATTTCGTTAATCAAATTCCTAGCTTCACTAATTCTACCACTCTTACAAAGACCATTAACAAGCGTGTTAAAAGTAATTAAATCAGCTTTAACACCTCTTGTCACCATTTTACCGTACATTTGCATAGCCTTACCAACCTTCCCGTTTCTACATAAACCATTAATCAAAGTCGTGAAAATAACCCCATTAGGCTCCAAACCCCTTCCACACATCTCACCAAACAACAAATACGCATCACGTAACCTACTTTCTCTACACAACCCATTAATCAAAACACTATACGTAAACACATCCGGAACAAAACCACTCTCTTCCATAACCCTCTTCAACCTAAACCCGTCCTCCAATCTACCCACCTTACAATACCCATTCACCAAAGTATTAAAACTAACCAAACTCGGCCTTAAACCCCATTTCGCCATTTCATCAAAAACCTTATTAGCATCATCAATCCTACCCTCTTTACAAAACCTATGCATAAACTTATTAAAAACACGTACATCCGCGTTATACCCACATCCCAAAACATCCAAATAAAACCTTAAACCACTCGCAATATCACTCATCTCCACCAAACAATCCACAACGCGCCCACAAGTATCATTAAAACGCACAAAGTTCAAACCTTTACTACTTTTAGCCAATTTTAAACAGTTAACAGCATCAGAAACAAACGCGTAATCAAGATAACAATTAACAATAGAACTAAACACAAATTCACAATCTTTTCCATAAAGGGTATCTAAAAAAGCATTAAAAAGTGACCCAGAAGAGTGTTTTCCCTTTTTTTCGATAACGAAGCGCGTTAAAGACTCGGAATCTTGATACATTTGGTGATGGGAGAGGAATGTGATCATGGAGAAGTAAGTTTGTATGGTGTGGCGAAATGGGGGGTGTTTGGAAATGTGGTTAAAGAAGGATAAGAGGGTGTTTGGGGGTATGTTTTGTGGGTTTGTGTTGATTAAGGTGGTTATGTGTGAGGGTTTGAGCTGTGGGATGAGTTTGTTGAGGTTTGTGTTGTGGATTATGGAGTGTGAGAGTGTGGTGATGAATGGGTCTGTGTGGTGGTTGTTGGTGGGTGATGGTGGTGGTGTGTACCATGGTGTAGCGGTGGTGGTGTGACAGCGGAGGTGGTGGTGGGAGGCTCTTCTTAATGGGTACATACTTTGGAAAATGTTTTGAGTTACCATTTCTTCATTTTTGTTTGTTATTATGTCGGGATAACTCGTAAGCTATTTGAAATCGGCTCGTAAGTGTAAGTTCATATGATGTTTTAGTGGACTCACGAGTCCGTAACGATGTTAAATTACTCGAGCTATGCGTAAGCTTTATCGAACACAATTAGAACTTCACTCGAGAGCTTTATCGAACTTTATTAAAATTTTTGTTCTTATATTATTATGCTAGTAGGGTACCTCACGCACAACGATGGAAAGAAAAGTTTTTCGTGTGTGAGCGTATGTTTTTACCTTTTCCAATGGTGGCTCGTTCATAGTCCGTGGTGATGTAGATGTGGTTCGGTGATAGTTCCATGGTGGTGTAACGATGGTTCAACAGTGTTTGTGGGCGTAGGTGCAAGGTAAATAAATGAAATGGAGGTGGTAATTTAAAATAATAATAATAATAATAATAATAATAATAATAATAATAATAATAATAATAATAGATATGATTAAACAATTGTTTTTTTTTTTTTTTTTTTTTTTTTTTAATTTGGAATATATTAACAAAAGAAGAGAGAAGAAGAGAAGGCGGAAAGAAAGTAGAGCGGCTGACCAGCCACAAACGGCTCACCAACTGAAACTAAAGACTATACATATGCCAAAAAAAACTATATACTAGCTAGAATGTCAAATGGACGTTGGGTCCGGCGACTTGATTAAGCGAGTTAGCCTTGAGCAGATGAAATCAAACCTTAGAAAGCCTTTGAATGGTGGGGAACAAGTCTTCATCCAAAATTCTATCAACCTCGCTTTGCTCCGTGTTGACAATTTTATTTCTCCATTTCCAAATAATCCAAATCGCACAACAAAAAACACCATGCATAATTTCCTTTATCTGTTGGGAATTATGTGAAAGTCGGATTATCTTGATATTAATGCGAAGTGTTTCTCTTGAAGTGAAGTGGATTACTGAAGACTTATTCTCTTGAAGTATAATAGTGATTAGTTTGTTTACGGAAGTGTCTATTCCGTATTTAGTTTATTTAGTGTGGATATACATGAGCTTTATTAGGAAGTGATTGTGTATATCTTATTTAGTTTTATGATTATCGTTTCTTGGAAAGCGGTTTAGCGATATTGTTTAGGGTTCCTTATCTATAAAGGAACACATTAGAAAGGTTTATGTACCGATTGGAAAAACTCGGTTTTAGTTAATATAAAGATCCATAGAGGATCAAGAAGTTCTTAGTTATTTGTTACTTGTGTTTATATTCGTGATAAACATTAGTAGTAGAGATTGTCTTTTATTGTGCTTGTGATTACATAGGCATACATAACGATCCACGAGCTCAAGATCTATCAAGGTCTTTGTTTGTTTCAACAAGTGGTATCGAGCCTCGTGAGAGTCTCTACGATACTAAGGACAAGCTTTTCTAAACACCCATACAACCATAACAAAACATCATGCACGGTTCGGGATCGTCTTGAACTCACCAACAACCAAAACTCCACCCATCTGCGACAACTAAGTCTATCTAATAGCAATGCTAAGTTTCCTTACCTTAAAGGGAGGAATATGATCTTTGGGCTATGAAGATGCAAAGCGGATCTCAACATTGATTGGAATCTATGGCGGGTAATTTTGAAGGAGCAGTTTGAAGAGGACTACCACGGATCTTCTTGGTAATATGATGAATGTTCCTCCCAAAGCTTTGAAGAGTTCTTTGGCGATTCGAGAGAGAAACAAAGGTCGAACTATTCTTACGCAAGCTATTCACGAGGATCACTTGAGTGATTTTCACTTCATGCAAGATGCCAAAGATATACGGTTAGCGATTAAGGCGAAGTTCGGTGGGAATGAGGAGTCGAGAAGGCGAAGAAGTCCATGCTAAGACAACAGTTTGGGACTTTCGGATCTACGAAGAGGAAGGAATTCACAAGGGCTATGATAAGTTTCACAAGATCTTAAGTCGGTTGAATCGACTCTGAGGCTAAGCGGATAATGATATTGTAACTCTAAGTTTACGAGGTCATTACCTCCTTCACGGCTACATGTAAGCATAGCTTTAAAAGCTAAAGGTGGTTTGGACATGATGACCTTTGATGAGTGTATAACAAACTTAAAGCTCTTGAACATGATGTAGAAGCCCTTTCGATCATCTTCTCTTGCTAGTCATCTTGCATTTGTTGGAGCCTCTACTCCAAAGTCAAGCTATGGTCCAAGCCCATATCCATCATCATCTAATCTTGCTCCTTCATCAAGCTCTCTTCCTAGATCCGGTGGAATTATGGAAGATGTTCTTGGATCTTTCTTTCTTGATTATGATCCTCGGCGAGGCGGCTTATGAGGATTTTGATCAAGTGGACCCACTTGAGTTTGAAGAGATGAAGGCGAGGTGGCAAGTGGCCATGCTTTCCATGGATATCAAGACCTTTGGCGCAAAAGGTGGCGGGCGGTTTGGATTCAAGGGCGCGATCCGGCAAGGTTTGATAAAGGAAGGTTAAATGCTTCACATGCCAGCGGATAGGTCACTTTTCTAGAGAATGCAAAGGCAGGAAAGGCGGTGATGAAGTACGATACTCTACTTATCGTGATGTCGGAAGGATGCGAGGAACTTCAAGGGATCAAGCTGCGTTGGTCACTCTTGATAACAATGTGAATTTGGAAGCTACATGAGGAGTCGATAATGATGGTTACGATAATGTTGGGTTGATTGCGTTTGTACTTGAGGAGGATAGGCATGATCAGTTGCCTTGATGGGCATCTCTCGGTACAAAGCTGTTTGTTTGGTTGTAGTGGCGTTATAATGAACTCAAACAAGCTTATGATATTATGGAACCAAAATATAATGAATGCTATGTGGAAGTAGAAGCTTATAAGCAGGCTTTAAAAACACTAGAAAGACAAAAGGTTTGGTTACAAAAGAATGAAATAGCTTATGGTGAGAAAATAGGTGTTTTAGAAAGAGATCTCGAATGTGCTACAAATGAATTAAAATGGTGCGAGAAGTTAAGAAGCGGATGTAGAGTCGGAAAATCTAGAGCTTAAGGAGAAACTTAAGGAGGAAATTGCTAGGAATAATGAGTGGATGATGAATGGTAATAAGTTGGCTAGTCTCATTTATAGCGATCAAGCTCCCAATTCTCTGATGGCTTTAGGTTTTAAGAAATATGTAGGCCTAGAAGCTAGGGATGACACACGTAGATCTACACCGTGAGGCCTAGCTAATTTTGTGAAAGAAGGTGACCTACATCTTGTCGTGGACCAATTAGAGGTGAGCACATGCCCATTGACCTTTCCACTCTTAATGACTTTGATGGATCACACCATCGTATGGCAAAAGTCAAAGACTTGCGACCTAATACTTCTACTAATGACTTTGTCTCTTGTGTTATGATGACAAGTCCTCCAACAAGGGTCTGAGTGTGATTCAAATGACAAGTCGACCTTCCCAAGTCGACCTTCCCAGTCTTCACCCACTGCACCCAAGACTACCAATAAGCATGTGAGTTCTTTGCCAAGGAATGCACTTCAAGGCAGTTGCCTCTCGAAGACTTGCTTTTAATTCTTTGCATAATAATCTTGTTAAAACAATTCTTTTCATGGTTTTGGTTTGAATACTTACGCTTGAAGAATACTTCTTTTGGTTTGAATAAATCTTCTCTTGGAAGAAATGTTTTGTGTGTGGAAGTAAATCTCATTTAATTAAGGATTGTGATTATCATGAGCAAAGAATGAGTAGATGTGGTGATTCTAGGAAAACTAGACCAATGTGGACCAATGTTAATGATATACCACCTTATGTTCCACAAGTTGCTAATTATAATACTTCTTTTCCTTGGAGAAGATCTTTTGGAAAACCATATGTTCAACCAACGGTGAATATTTTAAAAATGGTTTTGGCCTAGATATGTTAACCCTATGGTGATGGGAGAGGTCTTGGGATCTTCTTGTCAAGACCTCGTGAGTTGTTCTTGGAATAAGCGAGACCTAAGTTTCATTGGAAACCCAAGAACAATAGTGGATCTTATACTTCTACATGGCACAACTCATATGATCCACAAGGCGGGTTCAAGTCGGCAATGACTTGAGCCTCCATAGTGTACTAATTCTCTGTATATTTTTGTTGTTGTAGGATCATCCCTTAAGCATAAAGATGTTGGAATTGTTGGCGGTGGTTGTTCTAGAAGTATGTCGGGAAGCAGGGACATGATGCATAACTTTATACCTATTGAAGGTGGAGGCAATGTAACCTTTGGAGGAAGTGATGGACGAATTACGGAAAAGGGACCATCAAAACACCTCAATTTGGACTTTGAGAATGTTTATTATGTCAAGGAACTTCAACACTTCAATTTGTTTCGGTCTCACAAATCTGTGACACTAAGAACAAAGTACTCTTCACGAGAGGATGAATGTCTTGTCTTTGTCTAAAGACTTCAAACTCCCGGAAGAAACTTCAATTCTCTTGAAGGTTCCTCATAGTCATAATCTTTATACATTCAACAACTAATGTCCAAACGGTGACTTAACATGTTTGGTGGCTAAAGCATCGTGGATGAGTCCACTAAATGGCACGAAGGATGGCCCATGTCAATTTCAAGACCATCAACCGACTCTCTAAGTGGGCCTAGTTCAAGGTCTTCACCAAAGTATTCACCAATGATCATAAGCGTGTTGCATGCAACAAAGGAAAGCGACCTGAGCCTCATATAAAGGAGTTCTGTTCAGTGGTAACCATTATTTACGAACCTCTTGGTTGCTTCATATGGATCTGTTTGGTCCAACTAAAGTGAGAAGCATTGATCATAAATATTTTTGTCGGTGATCAGCGATGGATTTAGTAAATTTTGTTGGGTATTCTTTCTAAGGACCAAAGATGAAACATCGAAGTATTAAAGACTTCATTACCCTTATTGAGAATCGAGTTGAACAAAAGGTGAAAGGAATTAGGTGTGATAATGGTACGAGTTCAAAATGCCATTCTAATAGAACTCTGCGGGTTAAAGGGAATCAAAAGGGACTATAGCACTCCAAGAACCCCTCAACAAAATGGGGTGGCGAGAAAGAAAAATAGAACCTTAATAGAAGCTGCAAGATCAATGCTAGCGGACTCTAAACTTCCTACCATGTTTTGGTGAAATTTGTTAGTACGACTTGTTATGTACTTAATAGAGTGTCCATTACTAGACCACACCTTAAAACACCATATGAACTTCTTTTGGGAAAGTTCGGTTATTCATTACCTTAAACCGTTTGGTACGCCAAGTGACAATTTTGAATACCGGTGATCCCTTGGGCAAATTTGATGAGAAAGGCGATGATGGTTACATTGTGGGGTATTACGCTCACGATAAGGCATCTGGGGTTTACAATGTATCGCTAAGAAGATTGAGGAGACTTTGAATCGAGGTATCTTGAAGACAAGCCTAATGTTCAGGGCGGGGTCATGTTTGGTCATTTGATCTTGACTACTTGGTGATTACTTGGGTTATGCTAGACATATGGCTAATCAAAATGCGATTCGAAACATCTCCAACTACTAGTGAGAAACTTTGGAAGCTCATTCGGCAGTGGGTGCGATGATGATGAACAACCCATTGTAGTGCCTTCCTTCTCTCTAACAATTTTGTAGGTGACACTTCTAAAGATTATCTTGATGTGGGTGAAGATGAATTCTATTATCTTTGAGGACCTTGCGGTGAAGAAACAAGAGTATCGACCACTTTAGATCTTTGAGAGGAATGTTGAAAATAGTTCAAATGAATCACTCGGTAGAAACTTCAATCTCTTTGAAGGTATCTGTTTCTCCTCACCTCTCCAATTAATTTGAAAGACATGTTGACTCTACTCCTATGTCCACTAAAGTGTCAGCGGATCTTGGTGAACCCTATACAAGGTTTCCCAAACCTTGGATCTTGGTCATCATCTACCTAAGCGGGCATCTTCAACACACCTTCCTATGATCGACTTTGAACCTCATGACTAATCTTGATTCTTCCATTGATGTCAACACCACCACTACTACAAGGATCAACAATGTTCATCCACGGTCTAATATTATTGGTGATCCTCATGCCCTGTTAGAACAAGAGTCTTGTGGCGCGTTCTAAATATGGACGGTGGCTTTTATCTCTTATGTCTCAAATCGTGAGAGAGACAATCACACGAGACTATCAACATTGTACATTTGCTTGCTTTCTCTCACAAGTGGAACCAACCGGTGTTACTCGGGCTCTTGAAGACTCAAGTTGGCTTGAAGCAATGCGAGGATGAGATGCAACAATTTCAAAATCGGCGAGGTTTGGATTTTGGTACCACTACACGATGGTAAGTATGCTATTGGGACAAAATGGATTACGAAGAATAAGAGATGCTAGAGGTGTTGTCATTAAAAACAAAGCGAGTTAGTTGCGGGGTTATAGACAAGAGGAGGATAGATTATGATGAAGTGTTTGCACGTGGCAAGAGTTGAGGCTATCTGGATTTTCTTAGCTTATGCATCCTATATGGGCTTTATGGTCTATCAAATGGATGTTAAAGGAGCCTTCTTGTATGGTGAAATTGAAGAGGAGGTGTATGTCACTCAACCTAAAGGATTTGAAGATCGGATCATCCTAATCATGTTTATAAGGTGGTCAAAGCTCTCTATGGACTACATCGAGGCACCCAGGCACGGTATGCTAGCTCTCTACATTTCTTTGAAGCATGGTTCTGAGAAGAGGTGCAATAGATAAGACTCTTTTCCTAAAGAAGAATTCCATGACATTATTCTTGTGCAAGTGTATGTGGATGACATTATCTTTGGATCCACAAAGGAAGCTTGGTGCGGGGAGTTTGAGGAGCTTATGAAGGAGAGTTTCGGATGAGTGCAATGGGAGAGATGACTTTCTTTTGGGTCTTCAAGTTCGTGAAACACGATGGTATCTTTATCGGTCGGGACAAATATGTGAGGACATCTTGAAGAAGTTTGGTATGGAGGGTGTAAGGCTGCTACTACACCTTATGAAGCTCAAAGACAAAGACCAACAATGAAGGTGATCCACTGTGAATGTTCATTTATGCAGGTCTATGATTGGGTCTTTGATGTATTTAACGACTTCGGGCTGATATTACTTTTCTTTGTGAGTGTTTGTTCGCGACATCAAGTTACTCCATGACTTCCCATCTCAATCTTTGTTAAGAAGATCTTTAAGTACCTTAAAGGCCAACCTTGTCTAGGTCTTTGGTACCCAAAGAGTCTCCTTTTAAGTTGGAAGCTTATAGTGATAGTGACTATCTTTGGTGCTAATCGGATAGGAGGTCCCACCTGGAGGTTGCCAATTCCTTGGAAAGAGATTGATTTCTTGGCAATGCAAGAAACAAACTATTGTGGCTACCTCATCTCTTGAAGCGAGTATGTGGTGCTTTGCTAATTCTTTGTAGACGGGTTCTTTGGATTCAAAATCGGTTGTTGGATTATGGGTATAATTTCATGAACACAACAATTTTATTGATAATCAAAGTACCATATGCATTGTTAAAAATCCAGTTTTCACGGTCGAACAAAACATATTGAAATCGGGCACCACTTTATAAGAGATGCATATGATAAAAATTTGATAAATGTGGTCAAAATTCATCTTGATGATAATGTGGCGGATCTGTTAACAAAGGCTTTTGAAGGACCAAGGTTTCAACACCTTGTGGTCCATATTAGCATGTAACCCATAGCGCAAAGTTTAAGGGAGGCATAAACCTCGGGGAGGCATATGCCTCGGGGGAGATTGTGTATAACTTTGCATTTTGCTATGTAATTTTGTATATTTGATAGATTTTAACTAACTCTAACTTTGCTAATGTAATTTTAGTGTGTTTCTTTGTTGGTTTGTGTATGTTTTTGTGTTTGTTTTTGAGAATGGTTGTCTACGATCGGTTGAGATATGGTCAAGAAAGCTTAAGCTTGTTTCCCTTGAATTCATTGTCTTTGAAGTGTGTTATTTGTTTCCTCACGAAGTTAAAATCTTGAAGTTATATGATTCAATCAAAAGAAATACGAAGCAAATAGATCATTCATTCATTCAGAAAGCAGTTCTGACTTCTGATTACAGTCTTGGCAACATCAAAAGCATCTACATGATCTAATAGTCCTAATCTATTACATATCATCATTCCAACATCTAAGATGAGCACGATGAGCATATTTGCTCACATCTTTCACACTAATATTTGTTGGATATGCACGATCGCTCACATCTTTTGGCACTAAATGATGGCTATGCCTTTGTGATAAGCATAACCAACTCTAACGGATGCTAAGGATCAAAATGGGAGGATGGATTGATGAAAGCGAAGAAGTGAAGGCGATTGTGGTAGAGATGAGAAGGAAAGATTTTCATTTGCGCATCATCTACTCTTTCAATCATACATCAACTTACATCATTTTCCTTTTCCGTTCCTCGATACGATATGTGATGATGCACCAAAACATGATGCAAAGAGACCAAGCACCACCTTTCTTCCCATAGGAAGTGGTGGATTTTAGCTCGTGGCCTTCGTTGAGGCCTAGGTCTTTGAGGGTTGGGAGTAAGATGTTCCCTCATTATAGGATTCATCGAGAATCTTGACGAGATACACTTGGTTTCTCAACACTTTCATCTTCGATGAGGAGAAAAGGTGACTTCTTTGGTAGTGGATATGGTTTTGGAAAATAGTGAAACCATGGATTGGTATCTTCACTAGATGATGAGGATGATGATGAGGATGTTGTTGTGAGATCTATGATCTCGGGTTTGGTGCTCATGATGAATGATGGTTAATTTTGAAGTATTGGAGGAATTAGGGTTTGAAATATTATTTGGGGATTTTTGATGAAAAGTCAATGTGCATTGGGATTGTTTTATAGCGGGTTCAAGTGGTAAGAGAATTAATGCGTGTGGGTGAAGCGGTTAAAAGATATTCTTGAAGCTTAGTGAGTAAGTCATACATTTCTCTTGAGTATTCTACTTGATGAGAATGGTTTTCGTTTCTCCGAAGTTATAAGTGAATTCGAGTAAAAGTAGATATCACGTCATCTTTGGTCAACTTTGACCAAAATTGGGAAATTTCTATTTATTCTCTCGGCATATTTTCGCTCCACAATAAGTGATTCGATTATTACTCTCATTAAAACACTTCCTTTTGTGCAAAATCGTAACCCTAATCTTCAAAAACTCTCATGGCGCTTCAATTCAAACATGATCATAATAAGGTTGCTTTTCTTGGATGCGCTCGAGGAGATGAGCTTTATAGGCGATGATTTCTTTCTTACTAAGATCAAAGATTGTATATGCATTGACACATTCTCCAGATGCTATATATGAAACTTTGATTACTCAATTTTGGGCGTCGGCGAGAAAAGAGGTGATCTTGAGATAGTTGCAAGTGTTGATGGACAAGTATATGTGGTGACGGAGGAGGCGATCGAAGACAACTTCGCTTGGATGATGAGAATGGAATTTATCATTCTGATTCTACAATGGTACTTGAAGGGCTTAGAGCAATTGGATATCAAAGTTCGAGGACAGATATGTGGTTGAAAAACAAGCTTTGTCCTATGTGGAGGTTCTTGGTTCATACGTTGCTACAGTGTTTGAGCAATAAGTCTGGAGGATGGGATCAGTTTTCAACACAAATGGGATGTGGTATTGTTTGCTTATCTAAGGGTTTGACTTATAATTTCTCTAAGTATATCTTTGATAATATGGTAGAAAACATAACTAGGAAAAAGGGTAAGTTTTTGATGTACCCTAGGTTCTTACGAGATGATATTGAATGTTTCTACACAAACCCAGGCTTTTCATCCCATAAGTGTTTCGACTCCTAAGTTATTTGCTACAATGAGGACTAAATTTGAAGGACACATTTTCCTTTGTTAGTTGCCATGCTACCTCGGAGAATGAGGCGATAATGAGCTTAATGTTGTTTACCTTCTTCCAATCCTCTTGATGGAAATCTTTCGATAGATGGTGATGAGGTCCTTACATTGTTCTTGAAGCATCTATACCTTCACCAAGACCATGTTCTAGTCCGGCATTTATCCAAGTTCCTATTGAAGAAGTTCGGGATCAAATTGATGAAGTTCGGGTTGATCTTGATAGATTGCCTACACCTAGTCTGTTAGGACTCAATTTGGTGAAGGATGTTCTAATGTTGATCGGGTTAATGTTGCTCTGAGCAGTCTCTTGAAGTTCCATTTTCAAGTGAGCAATCGGATGATCTTGATGAGGATCCTATTTCACTTACCTCATTATATGATCGGTGAACAAGCTTACGGTGAGGTGGTGGTCTTAAGAAAGAACTTCGAAACCAAGTCATTCTTGGTCGGAAGATTGTGGAATTGGAGACTAAAGTTGAGCACTTGGAGGAATTCTTTGAGTCGGAAGGGTAAAAGAGATGTTTGGTTTCTTACGAGGAGGAGGATGAAGAGAATCTTAATGAATCTCTTGATATATTGGTGATGTGGCACTTACATCGATGTTTCTTCTTCTATTACTAAATCTTCACGAAGAAAGGAGTCTAGCAAGGAACCTATTCTCTATACTAGCAAAGAAGAAGACAATCTTTGGATAAGGTATCTGTGACACTTCAAAGGAGCTAAATATGGAGGATGCATCTCGATGGTTTAGTGAAAGAGGTTACTCTTGATGGTCAAACTTCATCTATACGAACATTCAAATGTTTCACCTTGATGAGATGATGAAGAGGTTTTCTTCTTTGGGAGAATGTATAAGTTGAATGCTTCTCACGAAGTTTTCTCTACACTGTTGAGGAATTGTCTCAACCTATTTCCTCGATGTGGGTTTGATTGTTTCTTACGAAGCTCACATTGGTTCTGCTGAAATTGGTTCTGTGAGACATCTTACGAGAAAGGGCGGGACCACTGTGATTGATGATCTGCTGAAGTCGGTAGAGTGACTAAAGAACAATATCAAGCTCAGTGGATTGTTTCTTGATTATGAGAATATCCGGAAGAGTCGTGTTGTGGCTAAATTTCTTCAAGATCGGTATGCTTGATTTGTCTCTGAAAGGAAATTAGAGCTTGATGCATTCTTTCCTCGATTCTTGATGATCAATGGGATGGTTATATTTCTCAAGGTGCTTGATCTGATCTAGCAAAACTTATCTTAGGAGAATCTTTTAATGATGATGATTTTGTGGATAAAATGGTGGCACTTGGTAATCAAAGGAAGAAAGAATCTGCTGAGAGAAGAGCTCTTATTGATCGGAGAAATAAAGCCAAAAAGAAAAACCTATATTTGTTGCTCGGAAGAGGAATTATATGAGGAGAGTTGTGAAGAATCTTGCTATGTATAATTACGGTATGACAATGAAGCAAATCATGACTTTATCGATGATGCTTTGATTAGGCGATATCATATGGTTATGAAGTTCTCTTCTTACGGTTCTACTTCTTCTCATTTGGCAAATAGTGCTTCAATGTCGATGTTCCTCTGACGAGAGAGAGAAAGCAGTTGAAATTGTGGATAATTTTGATCTTGTTTTGCCTTGATGGTATCTTGATTGTTCCTTACGATACATCTTCGATGCTACTCCTTCTTACGATATGGGTGTTTCTTTGAATCTTCTTTGGTTTCTTACGAAATGTTGTCAAGTGTGGAGTTAAGTGATTCTCGATTCGAGGCGATCTACAACTTGATCTTGATAACATTCTTGATATGGGAAAGCGAGTTTGGTTACAAGAAGTTCGGATAGATTGGCTAAGAAACATGCTTCAAGGAATACTACTTTAGATCTTAAGGTGATGAATCTACATTTATTGAGGTTGGATCTATTGAAGCTTTTCTGAAGGTACTCATGTGGTTTTGGTTAATTGGACGGTGGAAAGCTTAACACTTGTTTATAAATTTGGATAATCTTGTTCTTGAGTTTAACTTCTTGAAGGATATTCTTCATTTGGTGAATAGACATGATTTGAAGATCTTTGTATGAACATGTCATTCGATATTATAAGTTTCATTAAACAAGCGGTTACGGTTTATATTTGTTGGGTGATCTTGAGGTTATGTTTGATTACGATTCTCCACATGGTAAAGGGTATTCTATTTGGAAGAATTCTCATAAATGGGAGATTGAGAGTTGGAGATTTTATCCTCTGCCTTGTGTTCATGTAGTTCGGACTACATGTGGGATGATTTTGTGTATGCTATCGGATAGGCTTTATCCTTTATCGATACTTTTATGGAAAGGTTCTTTGAGACACAAGTTGGAAGTGCCTCTAATCCGGTTGGCAATGATGACCTTCATGCTACTCAATGTGTTGGTTTGATTAAGAATCAACTTCTATCACATAAAGGTTCATCTTGATTGTAATATTTTGTAATATTTGTTTTCTTTCTTTATTTTCTTAGTTAAAAAAAAAAAAAAAAAAAAAAATGCTTTTGGTTTTATCTAACTTTTCTTGCGGGTTTGTTGTATATTTTTGGTTATTGACTCACGATATACTTTGGGTATGTCAAAGAGTTAGCTAGTCCAAAGTGCTGACTTTGGTAAAGACACATCAAATCATTGATAGGTTGTAATGATTTGCTAAAAATCATAGGGGTATGCAACCACCTATGCTTTATTCTTTGAGTGTTGTATGGTTTCAATTCACCATGGTTTATTCTGTTTGGAATCCAAGAATTGGCTAGCCCACTTGTATATGGCTTGTGGTAAAGCGGTGGCATTCCATATTTGGTTCTCAATTCACCAATTCTAAAATTGACTAGTCTGAGCAAGCGGCTACGGTAAAGACATTTCAAATCCGTTTATATGGTTCTTTGGTTTGCCCATAAATCGAGATGGTTATCGGTGTACCATAGTTTCTGACTGAAACATATGGCTACTCCGGTAGTGATGGCTATTGGTAAAGAGACATCAAATCCATTTATTTTCAATGATTCACCTCTCACGAGGAGTTAACACACACGGATGTGATGAGAATAGTATGAAACTAATCTGTTTTGATGTACCTTTTGTCATTTGTTCTTTGCAAAGATATGGAGTTTGAGTTTCTTCATCATAGAGATGTTCTTTGGATTCTTTCTTTGTTCTTTGTTGTTTGTATACAATCCTCAGTCTTTGTAAGATCTATCAAGCTGGAACTTAACAAGTCAAATTCGGTTTAGGGAGGATTGTTGGGAATTATGTGAAAGTCGGATTATCTTGATATTAATGCGAAGTGTTTCTCTTGAAGTGAAGTGGATTAGAAGACTTATTCTCTTGAAGTATAATAGTGATTAGTTTGTTTACGGAAGTGTCTATTCCGTATTTAGTTTATTTAGTGTGGATATACATGAGCTTTATTAGGAAGTGATTGTGTATATCTTATTTAGTTTTATGATTATCGTTTCTTGGGAAAGCGGTTTAGCGATATTGTTTAGGGTTCCTTATCTATAAAAGGAACACATTAGAAAGGTTTATGTACCGATTGGAAAAACTCGGTTTTAGTTAATATAAAGATCCATAGAGGATCAAGAAGTTCTTAGTTATTTGTTACTTGTGTTTATATTCGATAAACATTAGTAGTAGAGATTGTCTTTTATTGTGCTTGTGATTACATAGGCATACATAACGATCCACGAGCTCAAGATCTATCAAGGTCTTTGTTTGTTTCAACAATCGGAAGGTTTTGATGAATTTAAAATTAAAACCATCCGGTCCCGAGGATTTAGTACTAGCACACCCCCAAATAGCCTCCTTAATCTCCATCGCGGACATAGGAGATTCAAGATAACAAGCATCGAAGTCAGAGAGTTTTTGAAAACGGTTACTTGAAAAACAAGGACGATTCAAGTTCGTTTCCTTAATCCTGGAGGAAAAGTGATCATATGAGATTAGGTATCTGTGTTTTAAGTCTTAACCTTAAATTTGGTTTTGTTATTTGGTTCAATGTATTGACTCTTTGTATATACGTATATAAATAACTAGAAGGGTACCAGCGTTCTTGTGGCGGGTACCATGTAATAATTTTTTGACGAACAATATATTTTGATTACATATTTTTCATAATAATGACTTTATGTAGAGGTGTGCACGATTCGGTTTAGGTCGATTTTAGCTAAATTCTTTATAGAGTAGTAAAAAGTATAGAACTATAGATATAGATAATAGCCAAACACAAACTTATCAACCCAACTATTAATTTGGATTAAAAGCCCAGCGAAAATCGTGATCACCCAAGTTTAAATAGATAACCCTATATCTATATACATATCACCATAATTTAACTCCTCACTTTGTGCAGTCAACCTACTTTTTTTCTCTCAACAAAAAAGAAGTCACATTGTTTATACCAAACACGCCACTTTCATACATCTTTTCCCAAACCAAACTATGTGTAATTCGAACCACACATACTCAACTCTTACAAGATCCTTGTTGTTTCATCCTACTGCAACATGAAGTACGGATCAAACCCGTTTCAACGTCTTGCTACTGTTCTTGGTAATATCGGCTTCAAGATCATTTATAAGGGTCTCGGTGGGTTATATTGATTTTGTTTTCGTTTTGTCTTGAACAAAAAAGAAGGATGAAACACGTTTGTTTTGTTATTTCTTTTAAGCATTCGAACAATTGAGTTATGCTTTTAAAGATCTTTAAAGATCTTTCCTTTTGTTGAACAAATCGAGGTCATGTTTTATTTTAGTCTTGGTTTTTCTTTTGGTTGTTGTGAGTTGGGGATGAAAGTGAGATGGTTCTTGTATGAAACCACCAAAGAAGGGTTTGATATGGCGGATGTTGTTGACAATGGAAGAAGTGGCGGCGGTGGATGGGGTGGCGGAGGAGCTGATGGAGTAGAGATGATTTTTGAGAGTATGGATTTATGCCTGTGTGTTTTTTTGGTTTTATTGGGGGTTTGGGGGATGTTACAAGTCGACCTTTAATGGAGACTGTATAAATGTTTGACTGTGTAAATGGACAGTTACAAAATGTATGAAGGGCTCTTAATTTTTATTTATGAAAATTGTGATGGAAGATATATGGTGAACAACATTGACTAAATATTGACTAATGGCTTTTTAATTTCCTATTAAGGAAAGGTTTTTGGTCTTAAAATTTTTAAGACTTCCTTAGTTAGAAAGTCCTAAACCCTTTATAATGTAGTATAGATTAGTATGCTATCTAATCAAGTAGATTCCAACTAAGATCGGAAGCATCGAGTGGAATAATATCAACATTTGGATTCTATTTTTAAAGGGTTAAAACATAAAGTAGAATGAAGTTGAGTAGTGGGTTAATTCATCCAAATCGATCTTAAGATTAAGACGTCATAGAGCTCGATTAGAGTTTCGAGCTTCAACTTTTCTTGTCTAGTGGATCGCAAGTATGTTTATTTGTTATCAACTATACCTTACTATTAAATTTTGTTCCTTTTTATTTATTGTGTTGTTTTTGTTAGTTTTTATGTTAATAAGTTTAGTGATTTTGAAAAATAAAATAAATCACTAAATAAAAATTTATTTTAATTGTTGTATAAATTCTGTTATATTAAACTTATTAGCGTTGATTGAAATGTTTAAAAATATGACTAACTTATATATTTAATTCATTCAACATGTGACACAGATTTTGATCATTTTCTCACTCTACATGTTAACCATTGATTTTGACACATTACACAATCTCCTCTTTAAGAATATAATTAAGGGTCGTTTGGTTTGTAAATAAGTTTATGATTTAGATTTGAGAAAATATCCATAACAAACGTATAGATAATAGTGTTACGAAAAACAATGATTGAAATATGTGTTATAAAAAACTACTATACGCGCAAAAAATGTTAGTGTGCCACGAAAATTTTCACGCCCTTGTTTAGATGATTACACGTATATTTTTATCCAAATAAAAACATATCAAAAACTGACACGTGTACAGGAGCGCAAATATGTTTGCACTCCGGGACTTTTTGCGCGCCACATATTATTAAACGAAAGGCTAGAAATGTGCCACGTGTACACAAAGCGCAAATATGTTTGCTCTCTTTAATATTTTGCGTGCCACCTTATTTTAAAAGAAATGCTAGGGAAGTGACACGCACACATGGAGCGCAAAATATGTTTGCTCTCCCTCACATTTTGCACACGGGTCCACACGGAGCGCTCTCTCACATTTGCTCTTTCTCTACCATTTTGCTTTATTTGATCTCAATGTACTTTTAACTTTATATTCAAAAATCTTCATTTCTCTTAAAAATCCACTTTTATCCGATAGAAATCTAATTTTATAATTCTATAAGTAATAGATATATTGATCGAAATAAATTTAGAAAAGAATTTAAAAAAGCGACAATAAAAATAAGTTTTTTTCGGATATGGTAGTCGTGGTAGTAACGTTCTTTTGTCAAAAATGATTAGTTACAAAATTTTGAAAGAATATGTTTGCACAAGGCTCGGTTTAGATGTCACCGGATTGATCCGTTTAGAGCACTAGGTACGCTCGTGCCGTTGGCAAAAAGTGTTGCCACATCAGCAAAACTCTATATGGCAACAGAAATCCTTTGACACTACATTTTGTGCCGTTATCCTTGACATCAGAAAATGTGATGCCATAGGACATTTTGCTTTTCATTTACATAAAATAAAATAAAACCCACACAATATTAACTAACATAAACTTCATTAAATTCAAATTCAATTTCAAAATGACAATTCAAATTCAATTTCAAAGTACGAATTCGAATTCATATTCAAAATTAAACAAACCTTATATTTTTTCACTATATATATCCACTACATTTTCAACCAAAAAACAATCTCACACACACAAATTCTTATCAAACTCTCTCAAGAATGTCTCAAGAAAACAATCTCAGAAACAATTCCCAGATTGAGGAACCGATTAATACTCCACCATGGACATCATTCCATTTTTCCACTGTTGAGGAACCAAAACACAATCCGTTTACGCTTCTCGAGGAAGAGGAGCGACTATTTCTTGAGAATGAAGAAGCATTGAAACTTTGAAGAAGAAGCAAGCGAAGAAGCGACTCGTGGGAGGCGTGAAGCAAGGGAAAAGAAGAGCGTAAGGAAAGGTGGTTTGACAAAGCGTATCAAGAGTGGCAAGAGGATTTTTGGGAGTACTCTGCTTACCACGATGGTTATTACACAAATTAATCTATGGCTGAAGAACTTATGTGTTTTATTTTTTGTATCGCAGATTTATTTTCATTTCATTGTAATACTCTCCTTTGCTTATGGATAAAACTTCGTCATCTACATAAAATAAAATAAAACCCACACAATATTAACTAAAAGTCATTAAATTAATAAAAAAAACACATTACATAGAAATTAAAAAGAAAAATACGAAAAAGAAATTGGAAAAATGACATTAAAACTAAGAATGTAGAGACGAGGGTAGATAAGCAACTTATATATGGGTGTACCGATTACAATAAAATAGGTAACAAATGCACACTTTTTGTTCAAAAATAAAAATTGCACGTTTCGTTATTATTATTGTTTTCTGTAACATGAGTTTGGGCCCACCTGGGGTGCAAAATTGGATGGGGAGCAAGAAAATTGCACGCTGGGATTTATTTAGCAAAATGAGTTGGGGCTCACCTGGAGCGCAATATTAGATGGAGAGGAAATGCATTTTGCGCTCTAAGTAAATTTTTGTAATTAGAAAATAAAATGTTGTTTTTGATAAGTTGGTCTTAAGGAGGTAGCTTTTAGTAATTTATTTTTTATCTTTAGATTTGGATTTGAATTAATGAAAAGAGAGAGAGAGAGAGAAATATAATAAAATAATATATTATTTATCTTTTAAATTAATGTAATTTATAAAATTTAAATATGGTACAATTTAAAAATAAAACAAAAGTAATATAAGTGGTAGAGGTTGAAGAAGAGCCCACAAAAATGAGAAGATTCGATCAAAGTAGTCAAAAGAGTAGGGGTGAGCAAAACCAACCAAGAACGAACCGACACGACAAAACCGAGAAAAACCGAACCGAATCGAGTAACTTCGGTTTGGTTCTCGGTTTAGGTTTTACCAATTTTCGGTTTTCGGTTCGGGTCGAAAATCGATGAAAACGTCAAAAACCGAGAAAAACCGACTAAAACCGAGCCGAGCCGACCGAACGAACCAAAACCGAACCAAACCGAAACGTGTAACTTCGGTTCGGTAATTTTTTCCTTTTTCTGTTTTCGGGTCAGGTCGGTTTTTGTCGGGTCGGGTTTGACCCGATGCTTACCCCTACAAAAGAGATAAGATTAGTAGATAGCTAAATATCTAGTACTCACTATCATTTTTGGGTCCCACCAAAACATACCAAACAAAAGATTTGAACATCATCCTTAAATCCTAACACTACTCTCTCAAACCAAACGAGCCCTAAACACTTTAAGAGTTCAAGTAGTCATCCATATCATTTTCCTAATTATTGTATCAAGACTTTCATACTTTGTACAATCAAAATATATTCATTTAGACACTTGTACTATTTTAAGGTTGGTAAACTTTGGCATTTTTATGCTAATTTGATCCATTTGGTACACCGGTTTGGCCAAATTGCAGGTTTCGTCTCTAATCTTTCGAAAGTGCAAGCACCGTCCATGTGAGGAACTCTGGGTTGCAATTTTCGTCCCTGGGTTGCAGTTTTTGACAAGGACATTTTTAGTCATTTTATTTTGGACAGGGACTAAAACTGCAACCCAAAGTTCCTCACAAAGACGGTGCCTGCATTTCAAAAAGTTAAGGACGAAACCTGCAATTTGGCCAAACTACAAGGATAATTTTTTCAAATTACTCTAGAAAATAAATACACTAAATCAAATAAAGAATTTTTTACAAAACTAATGACAAACTAATACAATAGCCTTTTTTTTTTTTTTTTTTTTTTTTTTTTTTTTTTTTTTAAGGCTTGTTTGGTTTGTAGATGGGTTTAGGGTTAGGATTAAGATTTGGACTTGAATTTGGATTGGAGTTCGAGATGGTTTTGTACTTTTAGATTTGATGTTTTGACTTATAAGTGGAGGGTTATGTAATGGCCTTTTCTACAGTATATAAAATGAAAAAAAAAACGAAAAATAGATATAAAGAGGAAATAGTGAGACCAAAAGAACAAAAAGTCAGACCAAATAGTGAGATTACCAACATTAGACTATCCAGAGTGGGAGTGACCCACTCACCATTAGCCTTAGATCACGCGCCACCAACCAAAACGGAAGCCATGGTCATGGTCAAATGTTTGTATTTATGGTGAGTCGGGCACCATAGTGAGTGTTACAAAAATGTGGGGCCCAGTTCCAAAAGTATGTTTTTATTTGTTTTGTGAGTGTATGTAGGATATTTAGTGGGGTATATTTGTATAAAGTAGGTATTTTAATGAAAGGTGAATGGAATGTGACCAAAATGCGTGAAAGGTGAGGAGTGAAGGGAAGTGAGAGAAGATAGAAAAAAAGTGAGAGAAGATAGAAAGCTGATGTAGATGGTGAGGGTGTGACCACTCCCTTTAGCCTATAATATCTCAACGTTGTGTTAGCAAATTGGGTAAAACTTTACGCCAATATAACCAAGGTGTTTAATGATTTGACCCATTCTACCCTTTGAATTCTTTCTCTTTTCTGGAATGATTCATTGTTTTTGTTGAAACATACATCCTTAATAATGTCAAACATTTTACTTTACTTGGATTTCTAATAGATTTAAGAAGTTTAATCTTAGTTGGATAGACTAGCTATTTAATCCTTTTAATGCCCTATCCTCTTCACTCAAGGAATATATGGGTTCCTCCAACTATCTTCACTCTCGGAACCTTATCCCAAAGGATACGCTAAAATGCCAAATTGGTTGCGGCTTGTCTATTCGTTTTTGGGAAAGACTTATGGCTTGGAGATGAGCCTTTATGCTCTTATTTTAACAGGAAATAGAGGAGACCCGTAACTTCGGGCTGGACTGAGGCTACATGGAATTCTATTCTTTCAGAGATTCAATATCTCACGCTATCATCTTGCCCGGATACATGGAAATGGAGCATTGGTCAACTACTTCTATCTTCTTTTAATCTTGCTACAAGATGGAACACTTGCCTAGAAAGATAAATACTTTTATATGGGAATGCATTTGGATAGGCTTCCGCATTGGCTAAACCTCTCCAAGCATGGTTTAGAAATTGATTATATTCTTTGCCCGATTTGCAATAACAATGTCGAATCAAATGATCATGTATTCTTTTCTTGCAAAGTTGCCTCAAATGATTGGAGATTGATTTGTATATGGTTGTAACATTTATGATTTGTCGATACCTTCGTACACCAATTGAATATCTTGCATTGACAATCTGTCGGGTTCAAACAATAAGAATGATCGTTTATTTGTTATTGTTTCCTTCTATGTTCTGCGTCTTTTGGAAGTATCGAAAAAGCGTCACGTTCAACTCTCAAACCATGAGAAAATGTGATACATTTGATTACATTCATTTAATTTCATTTTTTATTAAAATATATAGGTAGGAAAGTTTCTAGTTAGACAAATTAGCTGTGTAATCCTTTATAATTGTTTAGCAACTTGCTAGTTTTTTAATTTATTTTTTGCCATTAAATAAAAAGTGCCCTGTCCTTTTTATAGTAATTCGTCTAGCTCTTGCTAAGAGCTCTTTGCTAGTTTAATCACATTTTGCCGTTAAAAGAAAATTATATTTTCAAGATGCATTGTTTTGTCCCTGTCTTTTTAAGATGTATTGTTTACAGGGTTGAGATCCTCGAAAGTGAAAAAAATAAAAAAAAGAAAGCTTCGTTCATCGATTAGTATGTCTCCACCCACTCCTCCTTTTTTCTTATTAAATTTGGTTAGAGGGTATTTTGTCATTTAACCTGTTTTTCATATTCCACCCCAAATTTCAAACGCAAATAACTTTCAAACGACAAACTTTTACTTAAAACCGATTTCACCATAATTTTAAAATTCGATTCTCTTTAATTTGGTATAAATCTTGATAAATATTTCAAACTTTTTTTTTTACATATCAAATGGTTCTTGATTTTCTTGATTTTTTGGCATTTTTATTTTATTTTTACGCTCATAAATGTCGAATCTTGAAAACTTAAAACATGAAAGTTATAGATTTTGTTCACTCTTTACCCGAAATTCAAATCACTCAAATTCGATGTCATATGGGTAAGATATAACACATTAAAGATGGTGTTTTACTCATATTTGTTGCATCTGAGTGTTTGATGAAATGTTCAGCTTAGATTTTTAGTGTTAAAGTTGAGCTAAATGCACTAATTTTGTCCCACAACGCATCATTAATCATTTTATTAATGTAAGATTCAAAGGTGATGTTTTTAATAGTTAATGTTTTAACTATTAAAAGCGATGAACCAAAGTGATGAATGAATGAACCAAATCAAACTGTTAAAAAAGCATAAAAGCTAAAGCGATGAACCTAACTAAAGCGATGAACCAAACCAATAAGCGATGAACCAAACCAAAAGCGAAACTATAATTGATGAACCTAACTAAAGCGATGAACCAAACCAAAATCGAAACTATGATTGATGAACCAAACCAAACCGATGAACCAAACCAAAAATGATGAACCAAAACCAAAAGCGATGAACCAAACCAAAACTAAAACTATGATTCATGAACCAAGAGAACCAAACGATGAACCAAACCAAAAGCGATAAACCAAACTAAAAGCGAAAGCGTGATTGATGAACCAAAATAAAGCGATGAACAAAACAAAACAAACACCAACACGTTTGGTGAATTATGATTGATGAACAAAATAAAGCGATGAACTATGTTTGATTTGGTTCATCGCTTTGGTTTGGTTCATCGCTTGGTTTGGTTCATCGATTTGATTGATTCATCGATTCATCGATTGATGAACCAAGATTAGCGATGAGCAAGCGTGCATTTTATTTTAAATTAACGACTAAAAACATCACTTTTGAATCTTACATTAATAAAATGATTAATGATGCGTTGTGGTATAAAATTTAGAGCATTTAACGCAATTTTAAAACTAAAATCTAAGTTTAGACATTTTATCAAACACATTGTGTGCAACAAATATGACAAAACGCCTAATTTTAACGTGCGATATCTCACTTATTTCATATCAATTTGAGTGATTCAAAACTTGTGTAAAGAGTGAACTAAAATCTACAACTTTCGTGTTTTAAATTTTCGTAAATCAACCTTTAAACTAGATAAAAGTAGGTCGAATATGCCAAAATTTCAAGAAAATCATAACCCACTGAAATCTTGAAAAAAAAGTTCGATTTATATATCAAGATTTATACCAAATTAAAGAGAATCGAATTTTAAAATTATGGTGAAATCGGTTTTTAAGTAAAAGTTTATCGTTTGAAAGTTATTTGCGTTTGAAATTTGAGGTGAAATTAAAAAGCAATCAAATGACCAATATACCCTGAACGAAATTAGTAAAATAAAAGGAGGAGGAAGTTGGTGGACGGTGTCGAGTTATAAGTGGGCTTTTAGAACAGCAATTCACTCTTTTAATAGATCCGCCTCATTGTTTACATCATTTAAAAAAAAAAAAAAAAAAAAAAAAAATTGGCGTGACTATACTATACCAACTAGCCACTATTTAATCGGTGATCATAACTCTTTTTGCTATATGTGTGGTGTATTTTGAGAAGAGCAATGATACATTTACAAAGGATCTCCCACAAAAACAATCCCAAACCAATTCTCTGCTGACACCTCAGCATGTGGATTGTTTTCAACAAAACAATCCCAAACCAATCCTCTGCTGACACCTCAGCATGTGGATTGTTTTTGTGGGAGATCCTTTGTGGGTCTAGCAAAATTCTTTTTAGAAAGTAATATTGCTACGCTATATATGAAGTGGTTGTTACATGGTCTTCATTTGAGTAAAATAGCATATCCACTATATAACCTTACTATATATCCTTAACCTCAATTCTCCAAACACATAAACATAGAAAATGTCGACAGTAACAGATCTCATTAACCTTAATCTCTCCACTAACCATGACAAGCTCATTGCAGAGTACATCTGGTCAGTTGTTTTTGTTGGTCTTTTATCATTTTATTAGTTTTCGGATTATATTTTATGCAATGTGATTTACGTCTTAATTTTGTTTCGACAATAGAACTAATATACATGTAATATGATTCTTGTGTTAACAAAAAAGATAGAGATGAATCTTTTTACTCGACTTTAGCCTTCAGGCTAAACATTGTCAAAGTCAAATAAACTGTTAAAAGCATAATCATGTTTCGTCTTTTACACGCATTTTTTTTCTTTTCTTATATGATTAATCTCCTACAGTCCTACTGATAATTTGTACATATGCACATAGATTAAGTTAGTTTTTTCCCCCTTAACTATTTCCATATGATGCGAAAATTGTAATTATAAGTTACAATAGATCTTTAACTTACTAACCCTAGCAATTTTATATGATAATGACACATTACAAAATATGAAAAAAGCTACTGTAGTAAAAGTGACTAATATATAATGTGGTCATCTTTTTTCTTAAAGTTGGAAAACCTACCAACAATTAGCTAGTAGAAGCGTATATCACTAATGTTATGTTATTATTGTTGTCATCATTTTTGTAATTACTACTATGAGTTAAAAGTTATTTTGGAAAATGCATGTATGATTAGTGATGCTGTCATTCTATTCATTGTAATGCTACTCACCATTGACACTTGTTCCGGTTCATGCAAAGTTGTTGACATGTGTTTTTCAATATACAATTTAACACGGATCGATAATGGTGATGCATTGTCACTTAACTAGGGGATCTTTCTTTTATTTTTTGCATTAAGTGTGTGGGTCTGTTTCGGTTGTTTCCACTTATTGAGGAGAAGCTCTCTTTGCATTCTTTGGCCATATAGACCATTTAACAAATAAAGAAACATTAATATATGTGTGCCCCACCACTATCTAACACTAAGAATCATTAATATTAAAAAGAAACACCCCCTAATTTTATAAAATTTGCTACTTTTGTGCATACATATATAAAACCTATGCAACGTAACATAAGTAAACTAAGACAATTAATTACAATCTGATGCATCACCATTCCGACATTAGATGATATGTGATATACATCAAAAATGTATATTCTCGTGACAATACACGATACACGAAAAACAAAACGACGCACTATAAAGGACATCATAAAAAAAAGAAAAAAGAAAAAGAAGAAGAAGCATATTACGCCAATCTAATATGTGAATACTCGAAAAGTTCTACCTTGAGAAGATCAAGCTCAACAGTGACACAAGATAAAAACAGAGACGATAAAGGTACATCGACAAGCTACATGCACCTTGATAAGCTATTTTAAAACTTGCATACGACAAAGTAAAAACATACATATCCGAATTTGTAGCCATACTGTACAAGGAAAATCGGCTACGATTGAAAACTAACAACATTCATAGCAAGCACAATATCTCACTAACCAAGCCTAGTATGGAGTCGAGTAATCTCTGAATCCAACACGCCGATATGAGCCCTCAACTCCCTGTTTTCACTCACAAGACGATCAATCTCTAGATGATATATAGCATTATCCCTATCACGAGCCTCTAACACACTGTTAAGTTCGTTACATCGACTTTCTGTAGCATTTCTTTCCCTCCTTAGGTATCCCACAATAATACTCAGCTCCTCATTTGCCGCAAGTAACGAGCGGTAACGCTCCTCGAATCAAGAAGATCGGTTCGTATTCACCTGAGGCTCGTAGTTAATGTTGGAATCAAAGGGCACCAATTGGCCATAGTTGTTAGCACCAGGGAATATACCAAGACCCAATAGTTGGCTCATACTCTCATGTGGCTCAACGACGCTTGGTGCGCATTGTGGCAACCAAGGTTAGGGCTCACACTTGCATCATCAACGACCTCCTATACTTTAACACCACCATCGAAAGACCTTATTTCTAGTAGATAGCCTATGGGATCCTGAACCGAATAAACCTCCTCCGTTGCCAAGGTGAACCCCTTAGGTCGCCGAAAGCACTGTTGAGTGTTCGGTTACCACCTTGGCAATAAGGGAGGTTCATTCGGTTCAGGATACCGAAGGCTATTTACTATAAATAAGGTCTTTCGATGGTAGTGTTAAAGTTGACGAGGTCGTTGATGATACAAGTGTTGAGCCCCAACCTTGGTTGCCACAATGAGCACCAAGCGTCGTTGAGCTATAGGAGTAGGAATGGCAATGGGGCGGGGCGGCCATCCCCATCTCCAAACCCGATTACGAAAATATTGAGGATCTCATCGGGGTGCTCGGTTAGGGCGAGATGCTTCTCCAAACCCGCCCTGTACGTCGCTGGGGGATCTTATCGGGTTGTCTTCTTTGGGCGCGATGCTCCACCAAACTCGTATCATTTCCCGTTTATTATTGTTTTTACACTATAAACGATATAACTTTATGCAATAACTTGAAAAATTGAGATGCCATTATTAATAATTGAAGCATTAGTGTAACACCCTAGGCAAATCTCATATCGGTTGTGGCCTGGAGAGATGCTTAGCTCATAAGATAACATTCGCCTTACAATGACACAACGCGTTTTGTGGTCTCTGCGGTGGAGTTTTAGGGCTGGCGGTTAAGTGTCTTTGATGTGAGAGTAATCTTGGCTTGGGTGACTGGCGGGAAGTCTTCACATGAGGCCACAAAAATAAAGCCGAGTGAGCTGCATGCAAAGCGGACAATATTGTGGTGCGATAAGGCGGTGTTACAAGTGGTATCGAGCCACTCACAGCCGTTCGGGATGGTGGGGCAAACCTCATCGAGGACGATGAGTCCCAAGGGGTGATTATAACACCCAAGCAAATCCCACATCGGTGTGGCACGGAGAGATCTTGGGCTCATAAGATAACATTCGCCTTACAATGACACAACTCGTTTTGTGGTCTACTGCAGGTGGAGTTCTTAGGAACTGGTTGTTAAGCGTGCTTATGTGAGAGTAGTACTGGCTTGGGTGACCTGGCGGGAAGTTTTCACATGAGGCCACAAAAACAAAGTCGTGAGCCTGCGGGCAAAACGGACGATATTGTGGTCTGATAAGGCGGGGTGTTACAATTAGCCTTATTAAACTTTCAACAACAATATTAAATATAAAAAATGATAAGCGACTCATGTCTCAAATTAACTTTTTTAGAATATTATGACAAGAAACTTCATGATCACAATTTTCAATCTTACAAATATTGAACATTGGGTAAATATCAACGTAATACTATATATTTATATATAGATATATTTGTGTGTGTGTGTGTGGCATATATATATATATATATATATATATATATATATATATATATATATATATATATATATATATATATATATATATATATATATATATATATATATATATATATATATATATATATATATATATATATATATATATATATATATATATATATATATATATGAACGGGATGTTAAGCCCCATCCTCGCACCAAACCAAATAAAAATCTCCTTTAATGCCCCGAAACGCGCCCCGTAACCCGATAAGCATGCCCCGTCCCGCCCCAAAAAGTTCAGGTTTCAGGTTTCTCCGTAGGGTTAGGGTTTTTTTTCCATCCCTACGCAGGAGAGTATGAGCCAACTATTGGGTCTTGGTACGTTCCTTGGTGCTAACAACTATGGCCAATTGATACCCTTGATTCCAGCGATAACTACGAGGCATCTGGTGAATACGAAACGATCTTCTTGGTTCGAGGAGCGTTACCGCTCGTTACTTGCGGAAAATGACGAACTGAGTATTTTTGTGGGAGACCTAAGGAGGAAATAAATGCTACTGAAACATCGATGTAACGAACTTAAACGGTATGTTAGAGGTTCGTGATAGGGATAATGCTCTATATCGTCGGAGATCAATCGTCTTTTGGGTGAAAACAGGAGTTGAGGGCTCATATCGGCGTGTTGGATTCCGAGATTACCCGAATCTGTACTAGGCGTGGTTACTAGTGAGATATTGTGCTTGCTATGAATGTTGTTAGTTTTCAATCGTAGCCGATTTTCCTTGTACAGTATGGCTACAAATTCAAATATGTATGTTTTTACTTCGTCGTATGCAAGTTTTCAAATAGCTTATTAAGGTGCATGTAGCTTTTCGATATACCTTTATCATCTATGTACTTCTACTCATGAATAAAGATGTAGTTTTAAACTATTCGCATAACTAGTACAGTGTATGAATATAAAAGATGTGCTTGTTTATATACAGTGTTTATATGATTATAATTGCTTGCTATTAGTATCACGTAGTCGTACTTCAGTTCTTGGGATTGTTAAGTTTAATCCTAAAATTTAATTTAATTTAATTTAATGGACACCAACGTGAGACGCAATCTCACCTCCACCAAATTTGAAGTGATCATTATAATTGAACAAAAATTAAATATTGTTGCATATACTTGTTTAATTTTTATAATGCAACAAATATTAGGATTTAAATTACGCTTCAAACTTTATAAAATTTCTCTAAATGCTATAGACTTAGTATGTTGCATGTGTTTTAAGGATGTCTTGCATGCATGATAGGTTAGTTCCTTGTATAGCAACAAAACCTAAGTATAGACTTTAATATCATTTTATGATAAAAGTATTTTCAAATGTGTATAACTGTATGTGGTTTTGCAAGCTACAAGCACTATAAACTCATGTGGTATTATTTAGACAACATGTGTTCAAGTTGTTTTTGATGTAGTTCATGGTTGGTTTTAGCCAATCTCTTTAACCATATTCACTTGCTGAACATATACACTTTTGAGATTCCCTTTAGCCAATTTCTTTTGATAGTCTACTCATGCTGAGTTTATAAACAATTCTAAAATTCTTCTTTTCTTGAATCAGTTGGAATGAGCAGTTGACCACAAACTATTTTGTATATATTATTCTTTTGTGTGAATATTTCACAATTTTCTTTGTTTGATCTTGTGCTACTTTTGATCTCGATTCTTCAGTGTGAGCATGTCATACTTTTGTACTTTTTATCTTGTGTCACACTTGAGCTTGATCTTCTCAAGGTAGAACTTTTCGAGTATTCACATATTAGATTGACATAATATATCTTTTTTATAGTGCGTTGTTTGGTTTTTCATGTATCGTGACGGGAATATACATTTTGGATGTATATAATATATTCCTATAATATCGAAATGGTAATGCATCACATTGGTATTTTTATAGCCATAAGTACTTATTTATTATATCAATAATTTACAAATGAGTCGTACTTGCATATTGAGGTTTACACTCATAGTAAGGGTGAGCATCGGGTCAAAACCGTCATGAATTGACAAAAACCGACCCGAATTGAAAACCGACAAAGGAAAAAAGTCGAACCAAGAACCGAACCAAGAAATACAAATCCAAATCGAAACCAAACCGAATAAATCAGTTCGGTTCGGGTCGGTTTAGCTATTTCGAACCGACAAAAACCGAATCTAACCGAAACCGACAAAAATATACAAAACCGAACCGAATAAGGTCGAATTCGGTTCGGTTCGGTCCGGTCTCGGTCGGTTTGTCAGTTCGGGTCCCTTTTTTTGGATTTGCTTAGCCCTAATTCATAGTACTATTATATTCAAGAGGTAATTTTCTTTATTGTCTTGGTAAATAAAGAGCATATATTTGCACGACAATTTATTTATACACATAAAGCAAATGTGCCGATTGAGGGTTTGCTTTGTTTGTTTTCATAAAGGGATACGGCGACCTTTCATATCTTCCAAGACATACGTTCGGTGCGTTTGATGTCCGTTACTTGGTACGACCCTTCCCGATTTAGGTCTAGCTTCTTTTGTCCTTTTTTCCTGCTTGCCTTGTTTCTCCTTAAAACGAAGTCACGGATTTTAAGGTGGTTACGCTTCACTTTATTGTTGTAATATTTTTTTGTCTGTAATTTTTATCTTGCACTTCAAGTAAATCAAGGTTGAGGCAAAAGATTCATGTCATTCGTTGTAGGGTCAAAGTTGTTGATTCAGTAAGCTGACAAACCTATTTCTGGTGGTAAAACAACCTCTGACCCATACACTAGGCTAAAAAGTGTGCATCCTGCACGAGCTGTTGTTCGATACGGCCAAAGAACATTTGGCAATTCTTCGACCCATTGTCCTTTAGCTTTGTCGAGTCTTGTCTTAAAACCATGAAGTATGGTCCAATTAGTGACCTCAGTTTTTTCGTTTGCCTTTGGGTGGGCAACCGATGTGAAGTTTTGCTTGATCTTAAGTTCCTCACACTATTCTCGAAAAGGATTACTGGCAAATTGTTTCTCGTTATCGCTGATGATTTTTCTTGGAATACCAAAGCGACAAACAATGTTGAGCCACACGAACTGCGACATCTTTTGGCCAGTTATAGTTGCTATTGGCTCGACTTTAACCCATTTGGTAAATAGTCTATTGTGACTACCAAGATTTTGATTCGTACAGGAGCCTCCGGGAATGGTCTTACTATGTTGATTCCCCATTAGTAGAAAGGCTAGAGCTTGAGATTTTTTTGTGAGTTTACATTTCAGCTGGCGTATCAGAGCATGTTGTTGGCACTTGTGACATGTTTCTACAATTTTGTAGCATCCTGATACATTGTAGGCCAATAAATCCAAGTCTCACTGCCTTTTGAGCGATGCTTCGTGCTCCTACATGTGCACCACACGACCCGAAGTGGGCTTGGCGTAAGACATAGCTTGCTTATTCGGGTCCAACACATCTTAGGTATCCCTTTACGTAAGCACATCTTGTTTGAGTGAATACTATGGTGCTTTGATCCTTATTTTCTTTGCATCTGTTGGGTCATACAGTAGAGTTCCAGTTATTAAGTAATTTACAATCAGATCCATCCAGGTAAGACATGTTTCATCGACCGAGCTAATGGTTTTGACCTCTATATACTTCTGTGTGGGACAATTTCAACCAAGATACTTTTTGTCAAGTGGGAAACAGACGAGGACGCTAATTCACTTAAAGCATCAGTGTGTTTATTGACCGAGGGATCTGTGTTATTGTGAAAACGTTTTTTCATTTATCGAACTTTAGATAAATATCTTTTAATTATATCTTCCCTAGCCTCATATAGCCACTTCACTTGGTTTGCAATTAATAGAGAGTCGATTTATGCGGCCAACCTTGAGCTTCCATTTGAATGGCGAGTTCTAGTCCTCCCACAAGGGCTTTATATTCATCTTCGTTATTAGAAGTTATGATGTTGAATTAGAGAACATAGGTTATCTCTTGGCGGTCCGGGTCGATTAAGGTTAACCCATTTCGAGATCCTTCTATCTTTGGATGCTCGATTAGTGAATAAGGTCCATGTAAGTATTTGTCTTTCTTTGATGTACTAACGACATCTTCCACATTAGGTTTGTAGATCATAGGAGATTCTGCCAAAAGTCTTGAAGGATCTCACCTTTTATTACTGAACTAGGCTTATATATCATCTCATGCTTTCCCAGTTCGATGGATCGTTTAGCTACACGTCATGAGTTTTCGGGCTTTAGTAGGACTTGCCTGATCGGTTGATCGGTTAAGACACATATCATGTGCGCTTGAAAGTAACGACGCAACCGTCGTGCCGCGTGTACTAAGGCGAGAGCTACTTTCTCGAGATTGGGGTAATTGACTTCTGCCCCTTGCAAAGCTCTGCTGACGAATTATATTGGCTTTTTGTACGTTCCCCTTGTCTGTTAAAAGAACTGCACTTAATGCTTCGGTAGCTGCTGCTAAATAGAGCATGAGTGTCTCCCTAGGATTTGGTACCGTTAGTGCTGGCAATGACTGTAAATGGTTCTTTAGATCCTGAAAGGCTGCCCCTGCTTCAGTGCTCCACTGGAAATATTTTTGTTAAGACAACCTTGCGAGTTTGCCGTTGAGTGCTTGAATCTCACGTAAAGCTCTTAGAGAGGCCATATTTATTATGTCTTGAACTTTTTCTAGGTTTTCTTGGATTCCTTCATAGGTTATCATGAACTACAGGAATTGTTCTGTTTCCACTCTGAATGTGCATTTCTTTGGATTGAGTTTCATGTTCGCCTTATGGAGCATGTCGAATGTTTCAGAAGTATCTGATATTAAGTTGCCTTCATTCTTGCTTTTAATTACTATATCATCAACATACATTTCAATGTTTCTATGCAGCTGACTAGCGAACAAGTTTTCCATTAGTCATTGACAGGTAGCTCCAACATTATTTAGCCCAAACGACATCTTCTTATAGTAAAATGTCCCTAACTGTGTATGAAATAACATATTTTCTTTGTATTTATTGTTCATGTGTATTTGATGGTAGCCTTTGTACGCATCTAAGAAACATTTTAGTTTGAACCCCATCAAGTACTCTATCTTCTGGTCAATTTTGAGCAGTGGGTAACTGTCCTTAGGTCGAGCCTTGCTTAGGATGGTGAATTCGATGCATATCGCCATGTTCCATCGGTCTTTTTACCCATTACGGGGTTGGAGACCCACCTGGGGAAGAAAACTGCTTTAAGGATTCGTGCCTCGACTAACTTGGATACTTCTATTGTAATCGACTCACTTCGTTCTTTTGCTGCGGCTCGCTTTTTTTTCTTTCCAAATAGGAAATGTTCATGGGTGGATGTTAAGTTTATGTTTCGCGAGATCTCGTGGGATGCCTGTCATATTTGCGGGCTTCCATGCAAATATATCTTTGTTAGAACGTAAGAGTTTGTAAAGTTGTTCCTTTAGCATCTTTATAAGGTTAGCTACGACTGCCAGTGTTTGGTCCGGGTATGCATTATTGACAACTATACGCTCTACACCGTCAGCGTTATTGACTTCATCTTCGATTGAAATCTTTCACCTCTTATTATGGCGATGCCTCTTTGCGTTTGGAATTTCATTAAGGCTTGCAAGGTAGAGGTGACGGCGCCAAGTTGCATCATCCCTGGACGTCCTAGGATTATGATATAAGGTGAGGGGGCTCTTATGATCATAAAGTTTACCATTATCGTTTAGCTGATATGACTGCGGTAGTCATATAAGGTGACTTGTAAAGTGATAAGCCCTAAGGGCCATGTCATCTGACCAGCGAATCCGATGAGTGGAGCTATCATCAGTCGTATTGTCTTTTTTCTTCTTATGTGAGTTGCTCGAAGCAATGTTCGTACATGATTTCTCAAGGATTCTTCCGCTCACGTAGATTATGTGGTTGCGTAGCTCCTACATCTGCCGTGATAATCAAAGGTTTATCCCCAATGCAATGTTCCGGGTTTGAGTTGTCTTTAGAGAATATGGTGTTAGGAATTGAGACCTTTGATCTTATGTGTATGTGTTTTCATTTCGGATCATGTGTATCTCATTTTACGTACGGCGTCATCGCCTTCTTGCTCCATTCTATTTGTGGGTCGCTTGGGTCGCGTGTGTCTCCTGTTCTGACGATTGATTACCTTGGTCGTTGTTATGAATTTTGGGTACTCTGTCCAAATGGGCCATGCGTTCCTTTCGAACACAAGCTTCGATCTCTTTTCGAATATATATGCAATCGTTGGTGTCGGACCGTGATCTTTATGAAACTTACAATATAGTATTTTGTGCGGTCCCTTTTGTTAGCGGGGTGAACATTTTCGGTGGTCTTACTAATATTGACACGAGTACGAGTAAAATCACGGGTCGTACTAATAGTGACACAACTAAAATGGAGAAAATAATTACCATATATATAGGACGTACCAATATTGATATGTAACATGTTTAAAATTTTACTAGTATAAGGTAACATCTGTTTGAGCTAGGGTAGATGTAATTGATAACACATTTTGCAAAACCACAAAAGTTTTACTTCTCCCACGCAAAGGCACCTAATCGTTGTAGTGTAGTATAGGTAGGACTCGAGGATTGATCGTTACTGTTGGAGAATAGTGTTGTGAAGGCGAAGTGTATGTCGAGATAGGTCTAAAGGTGAATGATGAGTCTTTTGTATTTTTATAATTTTTAGAAAGCAAATTAAAATCTCGAGGTTTGAATAATGGGCGTTTAACTACTAACTAGTTAAAACAAAACTAAATAAACTAAAATAAACTACGTGCAAGAAAAGTAAATTGGTGGTAACCCTTATGATAGGAAAATGTGCTCACTTAGATTTCTTTACACCTAGTTATGTCTCATTGATTAGTCGAATTGTCACATCCTTGTTTTAATTGAAGCATTGTATTCCTTGTTATTAGTCGTAACGTATAAGTCTCCATAAGAAGCTTAAAGTCTATCAAGTCTCCTATGATCTACAAGCCATGATTCAAGCAAAAATATAACAAGAAAAACCACTAGTGCACTTTAGAGTTGCATTTAATAAGATGGACAAGCTAGTTACATATAAGAATTAAGCTAGTTTTCTTACCTAGCGAGGCAACCAATTAAACAAGAGACGACAATCAATAAATAATAACTAGGTTTCATTAGATCTAAGCAAACACTAATAAGTCTAGCCTTGCATGTTAAAGTGAAGAAAAGAAAATTATATAATCAAACAACACATAGACATATTGAATGACTAAAGAGGGATTACTTAACTTTAATTAAACATGAGCCAAAGTGGCTGAAAAGGCTTCACAAAAGCTGTGAAATTCGTCTAGGGTTTTGCCTCTCCAAAGTGTTATACAAATAATGGAAAACATGCAAAAATATATATAGTATTACAACTGTGACGACGTCACTTTATGATTGTGACACCATCAGCTCACCGCCAATAGGGTTTCGTCCTTTGCAAGTTGTTGTGACATAGTAGCTTTGAGTCTATGACGCCATTGCTTATTAAAAGATCTGAGCCGTCACGTATAAGTTTTACTCTGAATTATGGTATTCAAATACAAGTGACGCCGTCAGGTGTTAAGGTCTTCAAAGGTCCTGAGTTGTCGCTTGTAAAATTTCCATCAAATCATCACGTTCAAATGCAAGTGACGGCGTCGCGTGTAAACTGTGACGCCGTTTGGATCCCTTTTCCAGACAGATTCGCGACTTTATCATTTTCTTCACTTTCTTATCCATTTTATCCAAAAACATGCCGGTTTTCATCTTTTGCGTCCCAAGTACCTAAAATGTGAAAAATAACGATTTAGGGTAATAACTTATCACAAATGTATGAGTTTAGAGCTTAATGACATCCTAAAACGCACTTTTTAAATCCTTATTAGTAATCATTACATATCTATGAGACTGATCAAGGCATTAGTAGACAAGTAATAATGTCAAGAGCATGTTTAGTCTCATCTTATGCCTCGGGTCCAAGGTTTGACCAAGCATACTCGAAATAAGTCGACCAATTAAGAACATGAAAATATCGCCAAAAGTCTGACCAATGAGCAAAATTCGCCATGGGTTGGAATGGCCCTAAGGTCTGACCAAAGAGGTCAAGCCAAATGCACGTGTTCTTGGTTGGCTGGTATAGACTTAAAATTTACACATAGGTTACACATAAATGTGATAAAATTATGTACAAAGAAGCATGCAGAACAACTTTGTAACACTTATTTTAAAAACTTTTAGTAATGAAAGCTGTAATGATCATCATGGTTCACGGTAGCTCAATCGAACTTGCAAGGAGGCGGAGGACCGGTCGTATGAAGCAATAACAGGAAATCCTTTAGGTGCGTTGTCATGCACCGCCTTAAACCCCTTATAGTTTGTTCTAGTGGGTGAACCGTACATCCCAAGTGTCCATAGCGTCCACTTTTTAATTTCAAGAAAACTTGTTTCAAATATTTAGGTCGCAATTTTACAAAACAAAATTTCCACGAATCAAATAGCGGTAACAATGAGCATGGTATTTAGGCGTGTAAATTAAAACGATATTAATGTTATGATTTCGATATGTATTTATTCCATATTGCATGCAATTAGGTGTGTAAAACATGTAACAAATATGCACATAAGGAATTAAACACATAAAACAAAGACATTAATATAAAACATATTGATCCGAGTTATGTCGCGAGTCTTCCCAAAAGGAAAACCATAAGACCGTCACTAGGTGCAATAACTAGATCGCCTATATATCACATAAAGCAATTGAGTGGGTTTATGGCCGGAATACACACTAAAATTAATCATGGCAAACTAATTAACCTTTAATTATGAAATTTTATGTATCTAATTAACATTTAATTTAATTCATTTGTGTCTAGGTATTTTTTATTAATTAATGACAAGTATTGCATGATAGTTGTTAAAACAAAAATAAAACAAATAACTAAGTTAGATTCGCCTTTTCGCGTGTTAATTAAAACGTGTAACCCATAATCACAAAAACGAGTTGACTCGTGATGCCACTATTGGGATTAAAGAACATGTTAACCATTAACTCTAGGAGTACGCAGTGGATAATGAATATAGTTTAAGTAATTACTATTAACACATTTAATAAACAAACTAAGGTAAAAGGGAATAAGAAAACTAACCCTCTTAGTCAGCCGCAAATAAAACAAGAAACTAGTGATTAAAATAATCACCTCTACGAGTGTTCACACAAACACGTCAAACGAATACACCCGGAGTGCTAGTTGTGTATCACGTATACCCAAACACCTAGTGTCAATAGCTCAATGTTGAACCAAAAGAAAACAACCCTCCTGATGTGGTTATCCGAGAACCAAAAAAAACTGCCAAAGACAACCAACTTGTTCTATCGATATCGGGTATAACAACCGGATATGTTTCACCCTTTTCACCGAAAACACAGCAAAACAACTAGGTATTTTTGGCTTTCGACCGACGGAACCTTCAAAGAACACCAACTATAAACCTATAACAACGCCTTGGATCTATGATGCAAGTAAAGGTCTGAAGTGAAAAACAAAACCAAAAACCCTAGATTGAATAAGGTTTTAATCGGTGAAATAGATTGAGAGTTTCGGTATGTATATTCTCTGTAGTATGTGTGGAATGAGCAAGTTTGAGGGTGTTTAAATACCCTTCAAACCCTAGCAAGAGATAAGCTTCAATCTTGAAGATTAAGGTTTATCGTCTACACTCTCCAACCCTTACCACAACTCTTCTATTCCTTATCACTTCCCAATGGATCAAGACAGAATATTCCTTCCCAAATCCCCTCCATGTAACCGGCCATATGGGATTATGTGACAACTAGAAAATTCCTCGATGCGTCGTAATTGGAGAAATGTCGATTAGAGTGACCGTTTGATTTAATTTGAGATACGAGTCGTATTTTATATTGTTTTTATTGGAAATAATATTTTAAGAACATTGGCGTAACTGCCGTGTCATGAATCATTCGTCTTCTAGGCTAAACGAGTCCCGAGCTTAATATTATTATAGTTTTATAAAGTTTCAACTAGGGTCCCTCTAATAATTTCACTTCCAACCCTAAGTTTATTCTAATTACATGTTGAGTCCTCCATGGGTATAAATACCCCAACCCTCCCCATTTTCTCACTTTCCCATCTACTTTCTCTCTATAAAACAAACATACACAAATGCTCTCCTTCTCTCTCTACAATTTCCGGCCACCCATCTGGGGTTCGTGGCCACCTTTCCCGCCAAAATTCGGCGACCTTCAATAACTACACCACCCTCCTAAAAGATAGATCGGGGACGGTGTGGTTACGTTTTCGTAACCCACACGCCATGAAACATCACGACGCGCTCTAGATCTTAAATGTTAGATTCGGATTTTTAGGTTTTTGAATATTAACGAGTTTCAAAGGAGTCCAAGCTTGGTGGGTTACGAGTCTTACTCGTACAAGACACCACCAACAATGGAGGACGTGTGTTAGTAACACACGAACCTCGGTTCTTCTCTTCCTCTCTCGGTAATGCAAACCCTTGTTTGATATTGTTTCTTTTATCTTCTATTTTGAACCGATTGTATATCGTGGTTATTATTCATTTTTGTTGTTTTTCGTGGGTACAAGATTGATAAAACGAATTATTAAACATCAAAGATATAAAGTACGATATATAAAACGTTTGTGAAGATTTCGTGTGGTAAGAAAACTATGAAAACGGTATTTGATTCGTGGTCGGTTGAGAAACGGGTCAACTCGCTGAGTCAACTCGGTGAGTGAGTCGACTCAGTGAACCAGTCGTGTCAATAGTGAATAGTGCATTCTTTGTGGTAAAGGTGAGTTTCATAGCCCCACTTTTATCTACGTTTTAACTATATTGGGGTGAGAATCATACTCTTGCTTTTAGACCATTAAAACTATTTGGATTTGCTTATATGCTTGTTGTTTAGATAGATGTGCGGTAGTTGTTGCCTTAGTCTAGGTTTAACCGTGCCTAGCTAAGAATAGACTTCTACATCGACCTAGTCCGGGGTTGGGCTGTTACAGAGGTTGCCAAGGCATGTTGGACTAGAGTCGCGGGCCCGAGTAATCCACGGATGCGGGATATGATTATGGTTGGTGATCGGTGTGCAAACGGTATTTATCTATCTTAGGTCTTGCATAGCAAATCAACTCTTACAGGTCCACTATGATTTTGTTGAACTTAAACCTATGAACTCACCAGCGTAAGCTGACCTTTTAACATGATTTCTCAGGTATTTGAGAGATATTTGAAATATGTGATCGGTGGAAGCTTGGCAAGAAGGCGGGGTTCAAAGATCATTTCTGACTCTGATAAACTTTGGGGACCTATTTTATCAAACCATGTTTTGGGCCTAATATTTACACTTTTGGATTAAATGTTTTGAATGACTAAATTTGGGATTGGTTTTGAATGTTGAATGACTATCTTTTGCTATTATTGTGTGCGATACCAATCCAATAGTAACGCCCCGAAAACTTGATTAAGTCTTCCGTTGTACCGAGATTTGGGGGTGTTACAGATTAGGACAAGAGGATATCATGTCTTGTTCCTTTCGTGTCCAAACGAGTCATTTTGAGCTTAACGTGAAAACGCATTCTAATGTTTTAGTGTGTGTGCCCTCAATAGGCTCACACACCTCTAGTCGTATCGGCTAATCCGACTCATACATTCCAACACATATACATTCCTTGATTTGCTATAAAAACATATCGGCAAACTTAGGAAAATATAGAAATCACATATAAGAGTTCTCATAAGCGTAAGGAAAATATCCCAAGGAGGCTATTGCCCTTTCAAACGAAGTCTTTCGATTCCAACTCGGAAATGTGACGTAAAACTACATATATAATATGAAGTTACCCGAGGGGAATTGTCACCCGAACAATTAACAACCTTACGTATCCCTTGGGATAATATTTAAAGTACATTCTTTTCATACTAATCGCCTACGCATTAAATGATGGTGGATTCATGGTACACTAGGAATAAGGTCTAAATGACTGAAGTCCATAAGTAAGACCCGTGATTTTACGAATCATCAATCATGCATTTCATTTTTTTTTTTAGTTTGGATTGTGTATAGTCTTTTGAAACATAGAGATGAATTACTATCATTGAATCCTCTTTATACATTTATAGGATTGGTGGATCGGGCCTGGACCTCAGAAGCAAAGCTAGAGTAAGCTCTTATTTTGAAGGCAATTTACGTAAATGATTGAGATGCTTAATTTACTTGTGTGCGTAAATATATGCTTTATTAGAAAGAGATTGAGAGTTATGACATGATAAAATCTAAATACAAAGACATGTTTCAAGAGTTGAATGAATCAGACACGCAAGTTATACGTATTTTTTGGCATTTCAATCACTTCTGTAATTCTTATTACATAAACGCAATCACCATTTTGATCAGAATTTAATTATTATCGAAACAAACATGATAAAACCTAACTACCACGTTCTTAGACTCTTTCTGGACCCGTGGATGATGCACGGAAACTTCCGAAATGGAATTACGATGGAAGTAGCACCGGTCAATCTCATGGCAAAGACACTGAAGTTATCTTATAGTGAGTAATGAGTTCAGTACATGTTTTGCATCAAAGCAACATTGTTTCGCTATTTGCATATTATCTAAATCAAAAAAGAGATTTGTTTTGTTTAACATTTTAGAAGTTTAATTATCGAATTTGTAATGCAATGAATAGTCCCCAAGCTATTTTCAAGGATCCTTTCCGTAGAGGCAACAATATTTTGGTGAGTAATGTGAGATATCATATTTTAATTTAACCGATATATCAGTAACTAGTTTACTAATGTATGATCAATGACTATAAACTGTTATGTGAAGGTGATGTGTGATACATACAACCCATCCGATGATCCTATCTATACAAACAAGAGGTTTGATGCAGCCAAAATATTTGGCCATCCTGACGTCATTGCTGAAGCTCCGTGGTAAGCAGGCCCGGAGCTGATAGGGTGGCAGAGGGGTGCTGGGCCTCCCCTAACAAGCCCAAATTCTATAACAGGTTATACTAAACATTGGCCAAAATGAAAATAATGTTTCTTATTAGTCCCTCCCAATTAATAGTTTCTATTAAATTATCCATTTTATTTTGTGGTTTTCTGTCATTTCAATCATTGGCTTTTGTTTTAACTTTTCTTATTCATTGGTTAAGAGATGGGTGTTATTATATTTCAAGAATAATCTTTCGTAGTTTTATAATATCTCAACTTTAAATGATACCTTAATTTAAAATACCATCACAAATATGTTGTTATCAATCATAGCGGATATTTATATTTTTGGTTAACTGATATACATTTGTAGAATCATTTTCAAGATCGAATTTGACATAATATCATTTTGTATTTGAGATGTCCACCGTTACTTCTAAAATATTGTCAACAAACACTACAAATCACGAGACATTGATATTTTATTGAAATAAGACATTTGTTGTTACTATCGGACAACAAAGTTAAGCCCCCCCTAACTTCAAATCCTGGCTCCGGCCCTGGTGGTAAGTAGTCATTTTGCCTCTGTAAATGTTGCACTACACATATTTTCTTATCACAAAGTTACTTGAAGAAGAAAAATTGTTGCTTAAACATCTATATCACAAAATTCATGAGATTTTTGTCAATTTTGTATAGGTTTGGACTTGAGCAAGAATATACCTTGATGGAAAAGGATACCAAGTGGCCTTTGGGTTGGCCTCAAGGAGGCTTCCCAAAACCCCAAGTAATTAACTAATCTTTTTAACTTATTATAATTTATCGTATAATAAATTTTATCCCTTTTTTATATTGCTGTTTGATATCTAACATTTAGGGTCCTTATTATTGTGGGGTTGGAGCTGAAAAAGCGTTTGGGCGCGACATTGTTGATGCACACTACAAGGCTTGTCTTTATGCAGGGATCAATATAGGTGGTGTTAATGCTGAGGTTATGCCTGGTCAGGTAAACGTGTATTGTTTCATATTCTAATGACGAAATATTAGTTAGTGGCGTCTTCTTGCCTAATCCAAATACTTATATCTAAATCAAAGCATTTTCAGGTGAATGAACGAAATGTGGTAGCTTATCACTTTTTTTAAATTTGATGTAGATTCTTTTTTTTTCGTTCGTCGATAAACTTCCATCGTTAGTCGCTTTGTGTAGTAGTTACCAAAAACCACCGCATCGTTAGTCCTTTATGCTAACGACCGTTAATAAATAATTTAAAATTTGGTTATCTCACGCTAAACTTGCGTCGTTGGTCCTTTATATTAACAATCGTTAAAAATAACTTAAATTTTGGTTTTTACGTTTCGTCCGTTTTTCACGTTTCGTGCGTTTAACACGTTTCGTTCGTTTTAACGGTTTTGTCCTTTTCACGCTTTCACACGTTTTACACGTTGACACGTTTTGTCCCTTTTCACGTTTTCACACGTTACACGCTTTCATCCGCTTTTCAGTTTTCGTCCGTTTTACGTTTTCATCCGTTTTACATGTTTTCATCCGTTTTTACGTTTCGTCCGTTTTCACGTTTTAAATCTTACACGTTTTGGTCCGTTTTAGCACGCTTTCATCGGTTTTCACGTTTTCATCCGTTTTACGTTTACATCCGTTTTGCACGCCGATTGTTTTGCGTTTCGTCGTTTTACACATTTTCGTTCGTTTGTGCACATTTTCATGCGTTTTACGTTTTCATCCGTTTAACACATTTCGTCCGTTTATGCACGCTTTCATCCTTTCACACGTTTTCGTCGTTCTAACACGTTTTCGCTTTTTCACGCCGATTGTTTTGCACGATTTCGTATGTTTTACACAATTTTTTTGTTTTAACACGTTTTGTCCGTTTTCGTTTTCCTCCGAGACGTTTTCATCCGTCTTCACACTTTTCATCCGTTTTACACAAAATGTGCAAACACGAGCGAATCGTGAAACAACGGATGAAAACGTAAAACGGATGAAAGCGTGAAACAACGGATGGCGTGAAACAACGGACGAAAACGCAAAACGACGAAAACGCAAAAACGGATGAAAACATGTAGAAACGGATGAAAACGTGAAAAATGGATGGCGTGAATAACGGATTTAATACGTGTTAAAATAGACGAAACATGTTAAAACATACGAAATGTGTAAAAACATACGAAACTCGCAAGAAGAAAACACGCAAAACGGATGTAAACGTAAAATAGAAGAAAACGCGGCAATGAAAACGCAAAACGGATGAAACGTAAAACGGATGAAAACGTGAAAACCGATGAAAGCGTGCTAAACGGACCAAAACGTAAAGACGGACGAAAACGTGAAAACGGATTTAAAACGTAAAAACGGATGAAAACATGTAAAACGGATGAAAACGTAAAAGCAGACGAAAACTTGAAAAGCGGATGAAAGTGTAAAACGTATGAAAACGTGAAAAATGGACAAAACGTGTTAAAGCGAGCGAAACGTAAAACGCGTGCGGCGTGAAAAATGGACAAAAGCGTGTTAAAGCGAACGGCGTAAAACGCGTAAAACGTGAAAAACGGACGGAAACGTAAGAAACCAAATTTTAAGTTATTTTTAACGATTGTTAGTATAAAGGACCAACGACGCAAGTTTAGTGAAGATAACCAAATTTTAAGTTATTTATTAACGATCGTTAGCATAAAGGACTAACGATGCAGGTTTTTGTAACGGGTACACACAAGCGACTAACGATCAAGTTTATCGACAGAATGTAAAAAAAAAGAACTTACATCTAAATTTTAAAAAGTGGTAAGCTACCTACATTTAGGTGATTCGCTCTTCACTTTTTGCGACTTTTGGCGTACTTTAAGTGGGAGTTTCAAGTGGGACCTTCAGTCGGTATTACTGCTGCAGACGAGTTGTGGGTCGCTCGTTATATTCTTGAGGTAATTTTATTCATAATTTCTAGCCGATGTTCATTCACATGACATCTTAAAAGTCATGAATTGATTTTGAGGTATATGTAATAATGATTATGAATTGACAGCGGTAGCTGAAATTTCTGGAGTGGTGGTCTCATTTGATCCTAAACCAATTCCGGTTAGCTTTTGTTTCTAAAAGACTACTGCACATTATTTTTGAACCATTGTACTGTTTTTGACACATTTCTAACAGGGTGACTGGAATGGAGCAGGTGCTCACACTAACTTTAGGTATGACTTACATCTTGCTTACTTTTACTAAACACTTGCTTCCTTTAGCTAATATCCTCCGTTAAAATTTTAGTACCAAAACAATGAGAGAAGAGGGCGGATATGAGGACATTCAAAAGGCTATCGAAAAGCTTAAGCTTAGGCATGAAGATCACATTGCTAACTATGGCAAAGGCAATGAGCGTCGCCTCACCGGTCATCATGAAACCGGAGACATGAATACATTCTCATGGGTACAAGAAACCAGAAATCTCACTCACATGAAGCTCTTATTTTATATGTTTTAGTTCCATAAAGATCTATTGTGGTTTACTCGTTTTTTAGGGAGTTGGGAAGCGTGATGCATCAATTCGAGTGGGGAGAGACACTGCAAAAGAAGGGAAAGGATATTTTGAGGACAGAAGGCCCGGGTCGAATATGGATCCATATGTGGTTACATCTATGATTGCTGAAACCACCATCTTGTGGAAGCCTTGAACTTGTTTGATGGTCTGGACTGATAAATGGTGTGTTTCTAGTTATAAATAAAGCAGACTTTGTTCATCATTTGCTACCATTTCCTAATTCGATCTGAGGTACAAACAAATCGGAAATGAGGTTTTCTTTGACATTTGAGAAGATAAATCATATTTTAAATTCCTGTTATTGCCTTTTCTGAGTAATATGATCGAGTCTTTTTATAGATTCCGAAACCATACTGACTGTACGTTTGGTTTCGATAACGTATGTGTTACTGAGAGCACAAGGTGCCATGAATAACCAAAACTCTTCATCGGAGTCCACGGGTGCCACATCACTATAATAAACCTTCACATCATTATAACAAACCTTCACAACTAACCCCCTTACTCACAACAAACCTCAACTTACTCATTTTAGGTCCACCACTTACAACTTTATGTTTTTTTTTCAAATTTCCAAATAAACTAAATTTATTTCATTAAAAATTAAAATACATTAACATAATAATATTACACGCAACTTAAAATAACGGTACGCAAAAAATACGATACAAAAAAAAATGATACGGGAAAAAAATACAACACATACAAATAAGAAATTTAAATATTTTACTAGTCATCGGCATTGGCATATTTTTTCATTATTTTTTCTTGTCTCTTTCGGATAATCTCTGCTTTTGCCGGGTCACTAGCCAAATTGGGATCTATCATGAGAAACTTCATCTCCTTCATCTCTAACGCAACAACTTCCTTCTCCCGCCTCGCCTCGTAACAAGCCATTTGAACGTCGACTTTTTGCGAATACTTTTCGGATAATTGTCCCGAAAAAGTACTCGATTGACTCCCATCGGAGCTCGCAGCGCTCGACGTTGAAGTCGACTTTTGTTTCTTTGCAGCTTGACTCTTTCTGCCGCCATCTCTTTCAGGACGAGGTCGTTTTTCCGGGCCGAATATATCCTCGAGACATGTAATGTCTATCGGATCCTCGGCATCCCACTTCGGGTAATTTTTTAAGATCTCCCAAGCGTGAACATACCCGAACTCCTTCCCACAAAAGCGTTGTTCAAAGTTCAGTTTCGCATTATCGAGATGATCGTTGTCATTTTCACTACTTCTACGCTACATATGTTTATAAATAACGTTGAATTTTTGACAATCACCGTTAATCCTTGACCATTTACCCATGATCTTATTGTTGGTACGAGGGTCATCGGCAGTCTGACCGTTGAACATCTCCATAATGTCGTTCCAAAAGAAATCTTCGAAACAGTCATTTCCAATATCTCTGTCTTGCGAAATTTCTATCCAAATTTGCGCAAACAACTTTTCTTTGGCCTTGCTCCATTTCCTCTTTCCTGTCTGACCTACTACTTCCACAAAATCGTCATCGTCTGCGTCCAAATCAACAGCTTGTTTTGATTTTTTTGCCTTCGTCTTTTTCCCTCTACTTTTGGACTGTTCACGTGGTTTTGGTATTTTGAATTGTGAACCAGACGGTTGTGATTCAATTGGGAGACGTTGGAGATTGATGAAACGTCGGAGGTTGTGACGGGTTAAAAAACTGTGGTGCCGGAAATCGTCCGGGGAAATTTGCGAATCCTTGTTGAAACACATATTGTTGGTTAAGATAAATTTCTTAGGGAGACGGGTTAGAATTTTGCGAGGAGGGGGTAGACGGGTTTGACGAACCCCCGTATTGTGGTGGGTTTGAATTGAGGAGGTTCGTGAAATACCCTCCTTCATTCGGGTTTTGAGACATTGTGTGTGTGTGTGTGTTTTTTGAACTAGAGATATAGAGAGTTTATAAGTTGGTTGAATTGTAGTGAGAAAAATGGTGGTTTATGGTTTGGAATTTATAGGGGTGTTAAGTTTATTTAAAAATTAAAAAAAAAAGAAAAAAAAAGGAAAAGAAAAGTTTCCACTTTTAAACGGTAGTATTTTTTGAAAATGAAATGTAAACGTTTGGTTTGTCAGAAGTTATACTCGTTGTGCAGATGACGAGTGACTACACGTCGAGGTACGCCTGTGTCACGACGAGTCTGTCAGTGTGATACGTGAAAGGTTTATGGATAATTATTAATATACGTATGACCGGATTCGAACTCAAGACTTCGGGATTGCACACATTACGTATGAGAATCAATGTATAAATAATTAATATATAAAATGTTGTATTTAATTATTTGATCACGAATAAAACAATTAACGAGAGTTGGGATTTAACGGAGTTTTGATTACCGGTCGTTAAATGTCAACGGGATATGAAGAAAAGTTAACTAGCCAAGAAAAGGTTTTAGGAATCCTCTTTTGGGCTTGTTTTTGGCCGAACCTATGGAATCCCACATCAGAAACCATAGTAATCTTGACATGATGCATTTACCTCTTAATCATGATGATGCATTTACCTAATATTGAATTGTGGTAAATTATTCATACTATGAATGTTACGATGCTGTCCATAAAGATAATCAACTCTGAAACTTGGTTTATCTTCATAAATATGAGTTTCTTCAAAGGAAGGAAAACCCTAGTGGTTTAAATCTTTGTGTAGAAATCATATGGACAATATTGTACATGTGTTTAATGCATGACTTGTGACAAGATTATTAATCACACTTAAGCAATTAACTGTGATTGAATATTCTTTACTTGGCACATTAAATATATAATGATTATAATTGTCATACTTATTTTCATTGATATGAAAATGACAATTGGATATTAAAACTCTTTCTTGTGTGATTGCTTTTATGAGGACGATAAGTAATACAAATGAGTTTTATGAATTCACATAATCTTTGAAATGTACAAACGCAAGAATCCATGAATGGATATATGCATGCATCTAGAGATGATTCTTATGTTTAACTATTAAATCCAAGTTTTGATTTAAAATTAAAATAAGATAATTTCTAAGTATTCCTGAAAGCTAGTGGGAGTATTGTGTTTGTTTTCTTTAAATCTTATATGTTGTAGGTAGTAACATTCCATCTAAGCTAAATGTTAAGTTTTAGTTTGGAATGGAACTTCACATGAAAGATTTAGAAGATAAGACATACAACCTTGGAGTATATGTTTATTGTTAGTAAACATGGCGGTATTAAATTAATGAGTCTAATAGAACATGATATATCATTTGAAAAATGGATATGTAGAACATGAATTAAATCTTTGTTTGACACAAGGATTTTTCATGTACATCATGTTATTGTTATATCATGCTTGATTGCAAGATGATTTGACAACAGTGATATCTAATGAAGTTATTAGATAACTGGTGTAATGAATATTCTAATAGAATATGTTTGAATCTAGAATTACATTCCTCATCCTGGAGTTGCTCTCAAAATTCTATGGATGAGCAATACATCAATTGTTGCGTAATTGTCATAGCCAACAAACTTGAAAGTTTTGAAGGCATCAAACATTACACTATAGATATTGAAGTTTACGGAGATTTTAAAGAGCATATTGTTGTTTGTATACAATGATGCTGGTTTAATTGAGATGACACTCAATACTAGTCATGGGAGGATTTCATCCTTGTAAATGGCCATGTGAACTAGTTGTGCTCAACTAAGAGCATAGTTGCATTATACAATAAAGAATAAGAATACTTTAAACTTTAAAAATGTTTGAAAGTTTGATTGTCATAAATTGGTGCTTGAGGATGTCACACACTTTATGAAATATTATGTGGCAATATCAAGATATTTTGAATGCACACATACAAGAACTTCACTAGTTGAATTCTTAAGATAAGTATTCTCAAAATTCGATAGATCAAAGTTAGTTGAAATTATGCCTTGTCAACAAGTATGATTGTCATTACTTGAGACATAATTCATTAACCAAGACTATCATGCATTGATCTATTTAGTATTTGGATAAGGGATGTTTTGAACAAATATTATTTAAATGAAATAAAATATTAGTTATGTTTATTTTTCATTTTTAATATTATATCCTATATTTGCATGTTTAATCCGTGAATAACTTATGTTATTCTAAAAGTCCGTTCGATCAATGATGTGGGAATGTCATTGAATTAAGACAACTGAGTTTTGGTAGAATATACTTTAAGTATATTGATGCGTGGGACATACTAGATTCACATGATATTCAATGAATGAATATAGGACTCATCCCAAATTTACATGATGATACTTTATGGATCTTTGTCATTAAGTATATCATGAAGTGTTTATCCTCGAGACTTGAGATACCGGATAACCGATATGAATGTAGTGCATTTGTGTAAGATAGTCTAACGCTATCCGTGAATCGTAGTTATAAGGGCTATTTTCGAAGTGTTACAAAGTTCATGAGTTATGTTTGTAGTCAAGAGAATTTGTTCATTTGAATTTGTTTCAAAGCATAATACTATATTTGGGCCCCTCGTAGGGTTGACAAGATGTTTGTATGGCCATACCCAAGATCTATCTCGAATACGCTCGATGATTTGGTAATCTTGTTCAATCGAATACAACGAAATGTAATATTAACTTATGAAATGACTTGATCCATATTCATAGTTAATGTAGTATTAGTAACAAAAAATAAGTAAAATGATGAATCATTAAATGGTTTTTCCAGAAAACCATACTCGATTCGATCCGGGGCATTGGTGTGTTAAAGCTAGACTAACCAATGTCATTACTATATTAAGTAATATCCAGTGGGGTGAAAGGTTTATGGATAATTATTAATATACGATGACCGGATTCAACTCGAGACTTCGGATTGCACACATTACGTATGAGAATCAATGTATAAATAATTAATATATAAATGTTGTATTTAATTATTTGATCACGAATAAAACAATTAACAGAGTTGGGATTTAACGGAGTTTTGATTATCGGTCGTTAAATGTCAACGGATATGAAGAAAAGTTAACTAGCCAAGAGAAGGTTTTAGGAATCCTCTTTTGGGCTTGTTTTTGGCCGAACCTATGGAATCCCACATCGGAAACCATAGTAATCTTGACATCTACCATAAGGCTATAAATACATCCCCATGTATTCATTCTTTGGGACACTTGATTTCAATAGAAGGGCAAACTTCTTCTTTCTTCCCTCTTGTTCTTGGTCGACGAAGTGAATCCCCATTGTAAGGGATTTACGAGTGACCTTGAGCATAACAAAGGTGTTTGGTTAATCTATTGTGATCAAGAACCTAGCTTTTCTCATTGATTCGCTACTAATACGTGTGTACAAGAGCGAAGAGCAAATACACTTGTATTTGCATATCTCAGTGGTCGACAAGGGTGTTGGTCGACATTCATAAACCCTAATTTATTAGGGTATAAGGTTTCTTTTTCTTTGATCTTAATTGGGGTTTTCATAAACCCTAATTGCATTGATTCGCAAAGGCACGCATATACTATTAATTCGGTTAATTAATTTACAAGTATTATTCCTATTACTTCCGCTGCATGCTTTGATGATGTTTACTTGTTTTTCTATAATTGTTATGATTAGTAAAACCCAACAATACGGTGAACCATGACAAGCCCGACACCGGATGCTTTGATAAAGCAGTGACCACAACTAAATGTGACATATCGGACTATTAGTTACGACAGGACTAGTCAAGATTGGTTTGTTTAATTTGCAGCGCAAAGTTAAGCTCATATGTTTTTTTAAAGACAAATATTTTGATAACATCTAGAAAGAATCTAAGGTAGTGGAAAATGAAAGAAAAAGAGTACAAGAGATTACATATTGTACGATTAAGAAAGATAAAAGGGAGCTGATTTGCACATTTTTATAAATCATTAGGACATTTAAATTTAAAGTGTTTGAACATTTATATCTTCATATTATGTTTAGTCATGTTGATCTTATAAGGGTATAAATATATAAACACTCAAAATTTGAGTGTCTTTATCATTTTTATAAGTGTGTAAATCACCTACCAAAATAAAAGGATCATATTTAAACTACCTAAACCAATTTATCATTTTTTTATTTATTTTTCTAAAATTGATTTTAAGCATTACAAGTTCTTATGTCATGTTTACAATATTTAATGTACCAATTACATATATACAACATATTTAATGTTATATTTAAAACACCTTATTATGTGAAAATGACAAAAATAACCATTTTTGCAAATATACTTCACAAAATACCCAATATTTTTTCAAAACGCCAAAATACCCATAAAAATCGCAAATTTTGCGATTTTTTTAAAAAATATCGCGAACTTTGCGAATTTTACATAATTTTTTCTTTTCTTTCGGTTTTCACGCTTAGCTCAAAACATAAAAGTTGTAGATATCCCTTTTCTTGTTTAGTGGCTTTTTGAATCACGCAAAAATATGTTCGTATGAGGAAGTTATGGCAAAAATACCACAGCAACTAAACGAGAAAAGGTTGTTGTGGTATTTTGGCCATAACTTTCTCGTACGAACTCATTTTCAAGTGATTCAAAAAGCCAGTAAACAATAAAGGGGATATCTACAACTTTCATGTTTTGAGCTAAGCATGAAAATCGAAAGAAAATGGAGAAATTTATAAAAATTCGCAAAAGTTTGCAATATTTTTTTAAAAATCGCAAACTTTGCGATTTTTCTTTAAAAAATCGTAAACTTTGCGAATTTTCTTTCAAAAATTGCAAACTTTGCGAATTTTCTTTCAAAAATTGCAAACTTTAAAAAGGGTATTTTTGATTTTTGGAAAATATTTGGTTATTTGTGAAGTATGTTTGCGAAAATGGTTATTTTTGTCATAATTAATAAATATATAATACAAACTAAGCAATTAAGCTACAAACTAAACTCTAAGAGCACAAAGTGTGGTGACAATGAGTTAAAGTCTTAACTTCGCGCCACATCAGCTTTAACATTTCAACCTTAACACAAAAAAAAACACCCTTTATCATAACTCAACCATAACATCACATTTTGAGCCTCACTTTTCTTTAAAAGATAAAATTTACTAAATAAACCCCTAAACTAACAATTTATATAATAAACAACCTATCACTTTCTTAATAACCATAAAATATTACATAAACATTAAATAAACGTTACATAAAATGTAAAAATGAAATATGATAGATATGATACGATACGAAAAAAAACATACGAACTAAAATACACTACTATACGAAATACATAAACATAACTTAATCCGAATGCTCCCTGCATGCAAAATCATAGCCAAATTCCTCAATGAACGCCACCCATTCTGCTTCTTATTTCATGAGTCTCTCCCCCCCGCTCTTGTTGAATCCTAGCTTGCTCTGCTTTAACTTCTCTTAATGCCTGTTCGCCACACATAATTTCATAATGTTGGCTTGCATTTAAGCCATGCTCATCAAGTGCTTCGTCTGCATAACCCGTAAACTGATAATGTTGTTGCTCAACAAATCCAGATGTATCAGCTGAAGCTGATGCGCCTAGCCTAAGTTGATTCAGCTGTTGTGATACCGAACCAATAATTTTGTTTTCATGATAACTCCAACGGATTTTTTTGCTGATGTTGTCATGTATCTATGAAACACACTTCCACAACGTTTCACTAATAGTGTCATCCTTGCTGGCTTCTTCGCTCAATCATTTGTCGATCACAGCTTGTCTTTATGGCGAAATGTCTTTTCACTTCACGTATTGTTGTCTCAAACATTCTTTCTTTGCCTTTGAGAGCTCAAACAGCTTGATAACTTCGACAATAGCCTTTTGTTGAGCCGCATCCTCTTGATCGCATTGTTTTTAAATATAAGCTTGCATTTCTTTGACGGAATGGGGAGACGACAAGCCATAATTTTGTGTTATAATGATTAATAGTGTTGGGTTAAATGTATGGAAAGTGTGTAAAAATAATATGTAAATGTGGGTATTTATAGAAGTTTTTGAAAAATATCAGTTTTTTTAAACCAAACTAGCCGTTTAAAGTGGGGGAGTTTTGAATTTATTACATTGTATTACATTGCTTTAAACACTTGTGATGTAGAATAACTATCTTGTGCTGCTGCTTTCTATGAATGTTGTGAACTAAATAGGAGTGTTTGGAAGTAGGATTAGGAGCCTTGTCTTGGTGTTTGGAATTGTCTTCTATATCCCCTTTGCAAATTGGCATTGTGTAAGGATCACAAATGCCCAATTTGGATAGGCAATTGTAGTGTAAGAATCTGCATAGCCCTTTAGTTAAGATGTCTGAAATATGTGACTTTGTTAAAATGAAACATGGCTGAATAAGAGCTTGCTTGATCTTGTCCCTAAAAAAAGTGGCAATCTATCTCAATGTGTTTAGTTCTAGCATAGTTGACAGGATTGTTTGACAAAACAATAGTAGATGCATTGTCACACATCAATAGAGTATGAGTTGGGACAGAAACATCCAAATCCTACTAGACACTTAAGCCAAGACATTTCACAAGTGCTATTTTCATGTGCTCTATACTCGGCTTCAGTGGATGACCTTCACACCACTGTTTGCTTTTTAGATTGCCAAGATATAAAACTACTTCCCAAAAAAATAGCATATCCAGAAACAGATCTTCTAGTAACGGGAAACCTGGCCCAGTTACTATCACAATAAGTAGTAAGCTGCAAAGTGTTTTGAGATGGGAAAAACAGATCTTGACTAGTAAAAAGTTTAACATATCTAAGAATCTTTATAAGAGCTTTGTAATGAGTAGTTCTTGGTTCATGAGAAAATTGGCTAAGAGCTTGTGTTGCAAATGCCAATTCTGGTCTAGTGAGGGTAAGGTAAAATAGTTTTTCCACTAATGTTCTGTAAGTAGAGGGATCTATGAGGAGTTCACCATATGTGGAGTTGAGTTTGTTGAGATGATCCATAGGTATATCAGATGGTTTGGTTTTAAGAACCCATGCATGCTCCAAAACCTCTAATGCATATTTTCTCTATGACATAAACCAAAATCATTTCTTAGGAACTCAATTCCAAGGTAGTAGTTAAGTGGGCCCATATATTTGATGCTGAACATGTCATGAAGTCTAGTCTTGATAAAGGTGATAAATGAAGCATCTGGACTGGTAAGGAGAATGTCATCAACATACACCAACAGTGAAGTAACAGAACCTTTGTGAATGATAGTGAAGAGAGAGGTGTTCACATAAATTTGTTTGAAATCAAGCTAAGTGAGAAAGGTAGTAAGCTTTTCAAACCATTGTCTATTTGCATGTTTCAAACCATATAGAGACTTTTTGAGTTTACAAACTGTTGGGTGGTAGATTCTTATTGTAACCTTGTGGAACAGACATATAAACTTCCTCATGTAGATCACCATGAAGGAAGACATTGTTGATGTCTAAATATTCAAGAAACCAACCATAATGAACTGAAATGGCAAGAAGAGTTCTAACTGTGACCGTTTTTTGCAAATGGAGCTAAAGTCTCCTTGAAATCGATTCCTTCTTTTTGATGAAACCCTTTGGCCACAAGTCTGGCTTTATACCTCTCAATGGTTCCATTGGCATGAAGTTTGATTTTATATACCCATTTGCCGCCTATGGGTATTTTTCCAGGGGGTAATAGGGTGAATTCCCAAGTTTGGTTATGCTCCAATGCATGTATCTCCTTATTCATAGCCTCTATCCGTTTCATATATTTGGAAGCTTGGGTAAAAGAACTTGGTTCTTTGATAGTGTTAATTTTATAGATGCAATGCATTGTTTTTGGAGTGAGATTGTTATAGTCAATGTAGTGTGAGTAATGGTGTTTTGTGGGAGTAATGTTTATGAGAGATTTAGGAAGAGAGTATTGGTAGTCTTTGAGTAAATTGGGAAGTTGTTTGGTTCTTGTGGAGGTTCTGGTTAGGGGTGGAGGTGGTGTTGTGGGTTCAATTGTATTAGTAGTAGATGGTGATGTGGTTTCAGTTGGTGTTGGTGTTGGTATTGGAGAGTTTGGAGGTGGTTGTGAAGTCTGTGCTGGATCAGTGAAAGAGGTGTGGGTAGATTTGTGATTGGAGATGCTGATATTGGTGTAGGTGGTGGAGTATTGGTGTGGATGATTGTAGGTATAGTTGTAGGTATTGGTGTGATTGGAGATGCTAAGATAGGTTCAGTTGAGTGTTGTAGTGGTGAGGTGTGGTGTATGGGTGTTTGGTAAATGAGATTGAGTATGGAATGTAAAGTATATAGCCTTTTGTGTTGTTGGATTATAAAGTATATAACCTTTTTGGTGTGGTGGATAGCTAATGTGGACTGTAATGGTGGCTTTGGGTGCAAATTTATCACCATTGGGAGTGTAAAAAAGTGCCTGGCAGTCTATGACTATGAGATTTGTGAGATCTGGTGGTGTGTTGTATAAGATTTCATATGGAATTTGTGATTAAGTACTCTGGATGGTAGTATGTTAATGAGATATGTGGATGTCAGAATACAGTAACCCCAAAGGTGTAGTGGAAATTTAGCTTAAAAGAAGATTGACCTTGCCATTTCTAGAAGTTGTTTGTGTTTCCTTTCCACTCTAGCATTTTGCTATGGTGTGTAAGGACAGGAGAGTGATTCATTTATAAACTCAGTGCCATTGTCACTCCTGAATTTTATGATTTGAGTTTGAAATTGTGTATGAACATATGAGTGAAATGATTTGAATGTTGATGGTACATGATGTTTATCAAGTAATAAATAGGTCCATGTAGCTCTTGAAAAATCATCAGTAATGGTGAGAAAATATCTACATTTGCAGGTAGGGTGTTTGAAATTGTGTATGAACATATGAGTGAAATGATTTGAAAGTTAATGGTACATGATGTTTATCAGGCAATAAATAGGTCCATGTTGAAAAATCATCAGTAATGGTGAGAAAATATCTACATTTGTAGGTAGGGTGTTTGTATGGACCCCATACATCAATATGTACAAGATCAAATTTTGCAAGTGCATGAGAATTACTAGAAGAAAAAGGAAGTACATGATGTTTTGCCATTGGACATGTAGTACAAGGTGGTTTATCTTTACATTTAGCTAAGAAAGGAATAGACTTTATTTGACTGAGAACTTGAAATGAAGGATGTCCAAGTCTGGCATGCCACAGATAGCTAGTGATGGATGAAACAGTAGATGATACAGAGGATGTTGGTGAGCGTGTTAGTGCATACAATCCACCAAAGAGCTTGCCAGTTGTAATTGTGCCATCATGCCCTGAAAGATACATTCCTTGTGAGTGAAAGTAATGGTTGAGTGTGATGAGCCAGTAAGTTTACTTATAGAGATTAAATGGTAGGTGAAAGATGTATGTAAAACAAATTTGTGAGGGTGAGTATAGGTGTAAGTTTCACTGATCCAACTGTGGTGACTTTAATGTTTTGTCTATTTGGTAATTGTACTGAAATTGGGTGTGTGAGGGTGTGAATGTCATGCATTAGTGATATAGATATGCATATTTGGTCTGTTGCACCACTGTCTATTACCCAAATTTCCTTGATACTAGATGAGAAAGAAGCTATAAAAGAGTATATACCTGCCATGTGAGGAAGATTAGCATTTGTGAAGGCCTTATTTCAACCATTTTGCATCATTAACAACACTCGGTTGAGTTGGTTTTGGAGTTGGTTCATCCTAGAGTGAACATATGGGTTTGTGCTCTGAGGTGAGGAGCATTCATCTACCATTGAGGTCAAAGGTGAGTCAGTTTGAGGTTGTGATAAAGTGTCTTCGTTCACCATTAGGTTCACAGTCCTAGTCCTTGATTGATTCCTGATCATTGGTGGTATGTACTTGTTACGCACTAGGTGACCAAATGGATATCCTACAACCTTGTAACACTCTTCACTAGTGTGACCTTCTTTGCCACAATTTGTGCAATATACTCCCTTTTTGAATGAGCTTTACCTTGGTGCATTGCTTTGTCCTGCATTTTGCCCTGCCGCACTGTTTGAGTTGTAATGTTTGGAATTGTTGTAGGTTCTCCTATGGGAGTTGTAACTAGTTGTGTTGAGTGCAGTGGGAGTAGAGGTGAGTACAGACTTAATATCCCTTTGTTTTTCTTCTTGCCTCAACATACTATAGGCCTTTGATACCTTTGTTCCTTTTCACCATTAGTTCTACCATTAACACAATCACATCTACACAAACAAGCATATGGTGCTTCAAGAGCATCCAGTTCATCCTATAAACCCTTCAATATGTGATAATACAATTCAATAGTGGTATTGCCTTGTTTGTGATTGATAATGTCATTTGTTACTTGGTAAATTTTGTGACCATCAAGTTGTCAGTAGTGTTCATTCAACTCAGTCCACAATGCACTTGTAGAATTGATAAAGCTCAGATTATTCCCAATTTTTTAGAGATAGTGTTCAAGATCCAAGAAATTACCATGTCATTTGCCCTTTCCCAAATTGATCTGATTACAGAAGTAGGATTAACTTCTTGAAATTCTTCATTGATTAGCTTCAACTTGTTTCTTGCATTAAGTGCAATCATCATGAATCTTTTCCATGATCTATAGTTCTCTGATCCTAACAGCTTCTTTGATATTAACACAAGACCATGGTGATCATTTGGGTGAAAGTAGAGAAGATGGTGAACTGAATTGATGTCAGCAATGGTTTGTGTCGTGTTTGAAAAGGAGGTATCATAAGTCATGGTGTTTGAAGGTTTTGGCGGGAAATTTAGTTATTTGAATAGTTGATGATTCTTGATGATAAGAAACGGTTATTGTTGGTTTATGTGATAAACTATGTAGATTTGGTGAAATTGTGTGTGTTTTGATGATTTTGTGATTGAAATGACGATCAGAATGATGAGTAATGATGGTTCTGTGGTGGTTTATGGTTGTTTGGTGTGGTGGTCAAAGTTTGTTATGATGGTCAAAGTTTGTTCTAGTGGCCTGAATCTGTTATTGGTGGCCGGAGTGTGTTGGTGGTGATCAGTTTGCTCTGATACCATATTGTAATTTAGAGAGAGTGAATGAAATGTAGAATTCTCATTAAAATGGAATGTGACTGCAAGTGCAGGATTTATACAAGATATATGAAAGTCAAACATGAAAAGTCAAATTGTCTAATTAACTAACTATCTTACACTATGCTAGCTAAATTGTGAATCTAACTACACTATTACATTGTATTACATTGTTTTAAATACTTGTGATGTAGAATAACCGTCTTGTGTTGTTGCTGCTTTCTATGAATGATGTATTACTGGATAGGAGTTTTTGGAAGTAGGATTAGCATCCTTGTCTTGGTGTTTGGATGTGTCTTCTATAACAACCAACGAAATTTTCTAATTATTCAAATTCACAATGAACAAAGGTTATAAGAAAAATCCTAAAAACATAGCAAAGGACGAATTTGTAGTATACAAAATCAAATAGTGCATCTCATTAAGCCGGATGTACAAATTTATGTAGAGGAGACTATTTATCAGTTTTCAGTTATGGTGAGTCAACCACGTTAAAAGAGACCAGTACAAAGTCTGTTTTTGTTGTGGTGGGATTTTACTTCACCGCCTCCGATGTTATTCCAACAATGGCAATGCGGATCTACGATCCTTTTAAAAGAAAACTGCAACTTATAACATTTTAACATCCAGATGAAAAAGATCCTTAAACTTTATACCGAAGACTGCGAGCAAAGAAGAAAATAAACAGAAACTAAGGTGGCCAAGATATCGGAAATCGTCGAGTGTTTTTGGGTGTCGGTGATGTGTTCACAAATACGGTGAAACGACAAAGCAACTGTGTTGGAGTGTCAGACAAGCAGTGTCCATTGGTGTGGCGAACCGATGATCCATTTGGCCAGAGCAACAGATAGATCGTGCAGTGGTGGTGTTGGAGAGGTGTGAGTGTATGAGATACATTTTCATGTATTTTGTTTTTCATATGTTGAGATGCATGTATGCTTGTGATATTCTCTACTTAATCGTATACAAGGTAGATAAACAATGTAGGAAAACATTTAATGATGATTTCAATCACCATGATTGTGGCCAAATTAATCAACAAATAGTTTAGGCGAGATTTACAAAAACAACAAATAGATGGTAAATTGTTTATTTTATGTTATTTTATCGTCTTACAAAATGAACATTAATCTCAAATAATTTTACCAACTAACTATGTGTATAAATTTTAAATTATTAAAAACCAAATTCATAAGATAAAATTTAGATGTAAGGCTCACATATTCTACTCTGATAGATTTGGGTATTGTTGTTCTTCTAAAAATTTAGCTCGCACTACAGAAGATGGGAAGGAACAAAGCGGTAGGGCCGGACCAAATCCCCATAGAAGCTTGGAGGTGTCTAGGAGATAGGGGGTTAGATTGGTTGACGTGCCTCTTCAACAAGATCTTCTACGGGGACAAGATGCCAGATGAATGGAGACTCAGTGAAGTCATCCCCATCTACAAGAATAAGGGAGATGTACAAGTGTGTAGCAATTATAGGGGCATTAAGCTTCTCAGCCACACCATGAAGCTTTGGGAGAGAGTTATCGAGAGAAGGTTGAGAAGGAGACGAGGTGTCGGAGAACCAATTTGGTTTTATGCCGTGAAGGTCCTCGATTGAGGCTATCCACCTCTCGTAAGTCTCATGGAGAAGTATAGAAAGACAAAAGGACTTGCATATGGCGTTCCTTGATCTTGAAAAGGCTTATGATAGCGTTCAGCATGAGTTGATTGGAGAACTCTTATCGGCGGAGGAACCCCAAATAGATACGTGAGAGTCATTAGGGACATGTACGGTGGTGCTAAGACTAGTGTACGGTCCACGCTGGGGACCTCGTAGTTTTTCCCTGTGGAAGTTGGGCTCCACGTGGATCCGCCATTAGCCCCTACCTTCGCCTTGATTCTAGATGAGTTAACTGGGGGTACAAGAGGGCATCCCGTGGAACATGATCTTTGCCGATGACATTGTGTTGGTGGCGTAATCGGTGGAAGGGTTAAACACCGGACTTGAGACCGGAGGAAGGCTCTTGAAGACAACGGCCGGGTGGCGAGGAGAAGATCAATACGAGATGTGATTTTGGGAGGATTGAGCCAGGTCACCGCGAACAAATTGATATTCATATCGGTGATCAGATCCTGACACCCAAGGAGTCTTTTAGATACCTAGGATCGATAAGACATAAATCAGGGAGGATAGATGAGGACGTAACCCACCGGATTAGAGCGGGGTGGGCGAGATGGAGGGTGGCTTCAGGAGTCCTTTGCGATAGGAACATCCCTTTTAAGTTAAAGGGAAAGTTCTATAAGGTGGCGATTAGACCGGCTATCTTGTACGGCTCTGAATGTTGGTCCATATTAAAGGCACATGCTAACAGGGTAGAGGTGGCGTAATCGAGGATGCTAAGATGGACTTGTGGTAAAACCTTGCTCGACATGATCCCGAACGGAGTTTTCGTGAGCAAAACTTGAGGTGGAATATTGTTTCAAAATGAGAGAAGAAAGGTTGAGGTGGTTCGGACATGTCGTGAGGAGGCCACCGTCGGCGCCGATTAGAAGGTCGGGCGCTAGATGTAGATGGCGTGAGAAGGCGGCGAGACCCAATATCGATGGGAGGATAGACTAAAGCTTGACATGATGGAGCTTAGTTTGACCGAGGACATGATCTCGAATAGGAAGGGTGGAGGGATAGAATTAGGATTTGCGGGTAGTGGCGCTAGGTGCTCGCTTTTAGGTGCCCTTTTTGCCTCCTTGCGTGTTTTGTTGTGTGGCCTCTTTTTTGCTTTGCCGTCGTCTTAGGCCCCGTGCGTGGTTTGCTTTGCTCTATTGTTGCTCCCTTAGGTTTTCCCGCCCGTTTTGCTCCTGCGCTTTGGTTTTTGGTGCTACGCTTTTTTTTTTTTTTTTTTTTTTCCTTCCTCGCATTTGCTTTATGCCTCGTGTGCTACTTTGCTTTGCTCGGTTGCCCCTTTGTTGGTATGCTTTTGGTGTGCTTGGGCTTTTGGTTTTTTTTCGCTGCGCTTTGATATTGGCTTATTTGTCGTGTGCTTGACGTGGTTCTTTTCCTATTTGCCTGTTTCTTGTTTGTTTGCTTTCCTTTACTACACTTTTGCCTATTGTTTTGTCGTATGCTATCTCTATCTTTTGCACTAGCACACATGCACTTGCCGGAGGTCTCGTTGAGCGGCCTCTACACACGGGTTTACCCCGTGTAGGGTAGGATCTGTCTACATTTTACCTCCCCATACCCCTGCTAGGCGGGATTGGGTTTGTTGTTGTTGTTGTTGTTGTTGTGTAACTTTTTAACATTATGCAAGTACATATTTAAGTTCGATATGATGAAAACATATTAATAATAGTAACATGTTTTGTGATTAAGTAATGTAGATTTTATTTGGTATAAAATTTAATGATACGTATCATATTGTTTGTTACATACTTGCGACAACAAGCCACAGTCAACTAATTTGACATCCTATCTCCAATTTCAACCGATTGTCTCAACATCGCATAGTATCTTTCTATTTTCATATGAATGATTTCTTATTGCTTAAATTTATTTCAACCTATAATTATTGTCATCCGTAAGGTTATTATAACGAAAAATGTATAATTAAAACCGTTGAACGCTAAAATTATTAATCACATGATATCCGCCGTGGCAACGTTCGAATACTTTGCTAATTATTAATAAAGCTTGTACGTGGTTCTTTTTTTTTTTGAACAGATATTGCATTTCACTCCTCACAAATAGAGGTAATTTGAACACAACAAGTTACATCGAACATAATAGGCAAAATCGAAGCCGACTTGCCAAACAAAATACACGAGGCAACAAGTTAAGCCAAAAGAAAGCATGCACCCTAATAGTTGTGACAGACTACAGCAACACCATACAAAGGTGGGAGGAATCACCAAAGTGAGCTTTTGGTAGACACAACTGTATGAAGATGTAGCTTGACAAAAGACACAAAGTCTGATAACATACATAGAAGATAAACCGAAGATCCTAAAAGGAGCCGAGCAAAACCAAAGCGGATCCGGGAATCAAACCCAAGGCTACAACAAGCTATCGATGGCGGACCACAACAGATCGAGCGGAAAGAGGAGACGATAGTAGCGGATCCGAGTAGAAGATAGAAGATGTGACGGTAGAAGAAGATGAGATGATGGATCTATGAGTACGGGCTATTATTATGGGAAGGGAAAAAAGTACAAAAAGTTTAGACGGTCGGTCAAAGCTAACCGCCGGAAAAGATCGAGATTTGTTTGGTCAGGGGCTAGAGAGAAGTTGAACCAACATACCCATCGCGTTACAACTTTGCCAAGAATATCGTCTTTTATTTCACATGTTCACATTTATAAAACAATTCAAAGGGTATATATCTTTATTAATTACTACAATGACACTTACATATGAACTTTCTTTCGCATTCGAAGCATCGATTGTCTTTCCGTAATGTTCATTTCTTCATTTAATATTTTTTATAAGATATTTTTAATGAATTCTTTGTTGACATAAATTTCCTTATTTGAAAACTGATGAGCAGTAGCGGTGATTAGCATATGCAAGTAGGGCAGCTGCACAGAACAATTATTTGTGAGTGTGCTTTTGATTTTGTATATCTCTATTAGTATATGGGAGGTGATTTGTACACCAATACCTTTTTGCCATGCACCACTAAATCTTTTGTAAAGACTATTTTACCCTTACCTTTACGTAGCTCTCTCTCTCTTTTTTTCTTTATTCTTTTTTCCTCAAGCCATTTACTGAATCTGGACATACTTTTTCTTCACCTATTTACCTTTTTGGTTTTTATATTCCTTTCATGTTCGTGCTATATACAATTTTTTATTATAATACTTAGTCTTATTCTGAATTTTCATCATTTAGGCTCTTTTTTGTAATCTACATGAACATGCATGCATGACAATTTTTGATGGTAAGTACAATATATACACTAGGCTAATAAAGTATGCAATTAACTTTTGATGGTAACCACTTCCAACTGAACAAATCAAAACCAGTAGCAATTTATAAAGACAAGTTTAACATTTGCAGAAAATCAAACTCATAAACCAAGTATGATTGAAGAAAAAGAGACTACATTAATTCAACTCAACACAAAAAGGACACTTTAACATCGACAGCAGTTGATGTATATGAAATATTCCTTCCACTCCATGCTTCTAATCCAACATTGCACCATCGAAAGCTATTTGGTTTCTTGTCAAAGGTGAGTGTAAAATCTTCTACTCAAACAACATAAACTCGCTTGGGGATTCGGATATAAATTCAAATCAATCATGTTGTTCTCTTGATAGATATAGCTAACCTCATTGGTTACCTCATAGCTCCTTTGGACTACACTAGCAGAACTTGAAGGATTATGCTTTTGTAATGATTCTACATACTCAAATCTTGAGGGATTTCGTGTCGTGGATGTTGTTCCTTTTTTCTTCTTCGACTTTGGAGGCCTTCCTTTAGGTCGTTGCACGGCCTCAAAAAGCGTATCCGATTGGTTGATAAGGTTAGTAATCATCAAAGTAGCAGTTTCTTTCTTGTGTAAAGGCCACACTTGGTACTTTTCATTCAACTCATCAAGTAACTTAACAAAGGGTCGCGCCATCATTATGCGATACATCTTGGGATTCAAGGTTAATAAATCAATCCTCCAATGTGGATGAATAAGATCTAAAGAAAGTTCTTTTTCTCGAGAGTTTTTAGCTTGTGAGCACAAGGAAGACCCATAGTTGCCGTGAAATGACCGGTGCAAGGAGCCATTGTACCTAAGATAACACATAAATAGTAAAGGGTTAAGAAAATCAATTTTGTATTACAAGTAAATTAAAGATATAATGACAGAAATAGTACCTTTAGTAATCTTTTCATATTGCTTACATATCTCCTTCAACGCAAACTGAGATACATGATACAAAAGCTTTCTATAAACAGGCGTATTGCAATTGTGAGGAACTTTTATTTTCTCACTTGCAAGTTTCACTTTAATCTCATTAAATTCATGCTTAACCGCAAGACATATTTTATCACTCACTTCTTTAAACCCACCTGTAGAAACTTGTAAATACAATTTAAGTTTCGCATGAGCACCTTCGGCCCTTGAGGATGAACGATTACCAAAATGTAAATGCTTTTCTGTCCAAGCACTTACAAATTTTTTTCTCCACGGAAACCAATTTTTCTTTACGTACGCAATTGCATCTTTTTTCTCTTTGTAAAGCAACTCGAATTCATTCCAATTATTCACAAACATATCTTCTGTTGTTGAATAAACGATATTATTCCAACTTGACATGAATATATTAAACTCTTCAGCGTGTTCAAAAAACCCTTTGCAATTTGAAACTACATTCTTTTGAATATGCCAAACACATAGTAGATTTGTTGCAGATGGAAATATATTATCAATCGCATTCATTAGTGCTAATTCCCTATCTGACATAATCACAAACGGTTTATCAGTGTGTCCGAAAATCACCTTAAATGCTTCTAATGCCCATTCATAACTCTCTACGGTCTCCGTTTTCAAAAAAGCAAACCCCGAATAAAACGATGTATTGAAGCATGAAACTCCAATAATATCAAGGAGAGGCATGTTTAATCTATTAGTTTTGTATGTACAGTCCATCACAAAGGTGTTTGAAAAAGATTTGGCCAATTTAACTGATAAAGGGTGTGCCATGAATAAATGGGTTATATGCCCTTGAGAATCATGTTTAACATCATGCAAAAAACCACCTTTTTCAAACTCTTCAAACAAGACATTAATCTCTGACCTACCTCCTAAAGTATCCTTTCGAATTTTTTTCTTCACATTATATATAGTTCTAGAGGTTGCAGGAATATTTGGGTTTTGTTGACGTAAAGAGGAGAGAATTTGTCTTGGGGGTATTCCAGACAAGGTCATTTCTTTTACAATTTGTATGTTATCGGGCTCTAGTTTCCGAAATGATGGATGCCCAGAAATATCAGTGGATGGATCATGGCTATGTTTCAAGTTTTTTGGCTTAAAAAACCACAAATCGTCATTACCTTTTTTACCAATGAGTCAGCCGAGATGATGTATTCTTTTTCCGTTTACCTTCAATACCGCGCACATCTCGATACTTACCTCCTTGGTCACATTTCAAAGTGACAACGCTCTTTAGTAGATCATCACACGAGTTAAACTTGGAGTTAGCCAGGTAACTTTCTTCATTTTGAATCAATGGACTTTCTGTATCGCTTGAGTTTGTCTGTTCAATAAGATAACATACATTATTTGGCCATAGTTTCTAAAAGATTACGAGCTATGACCCTACTAGAATGCAATTTTTATTTAGAAAAATATGTTATCAATGAAATTATGAAGGATGTGTGTTTGAGATTATGGTTCAACATAAAGAAGCTTTAAAATTCAACCCACAACATTAACGAATCTATTGCATAAGTCTAAACTCAACCTATTCATAGTGCTTCAAATAAAGTATTCAAGGTTCACAACAATCATATACCACATACATTACGCAAGAAAAAAATATTATTTAACCTAATTAAATCATACCTGTGTGTTCATAGTTAACAAAATTCAGAAACTAGGTGGAAATTATAGTCAATGTTGACGGCGTGATGATGGTGTGCAAAACTAGATCAATCCATTGTAAATGTAAGTAGGGTTAATATATTATTTTGATTATATGATTTGGTAAAAGAATAATAAAACTAAATATGTTAAGGGTAAAATAGTCTTCACACAAGATTTGGTGGTGCATGGCAAAAAAGTATTGGTGTACAAATCACCTCCCATTAGTATATATATACGTGTCTACTTATATTTATAAATGTCTAACTTGAATTTTTACCATTTTTTTAAGTATTATGTGAGAGAGCTTCCGATTTAGTTTATGTCGATTGGTATTTATACATATTTAAGTATATTCTGTTTTGAATTTTCTATAATAATAAGTATTTCGTAATATATGATACCTTATTCATAGTTTCGCACCAGACCACCCAATCAATAAGACAGACACTTGTGGTGAGAAGCATAAACCACAAAATTTCATTGCATGCAAATAGGAAACATCACATTCTTGTTTTAGCTAGGCGACAGCGCACCTATACATTGTATTTTATTTTTTTAGCTTGCCTTTTGTAGTTGACGTCTCAATGTTGTAATATTCTATCTTTTATATGTAATCAAAACATTTGGATACTTGAAGAATTTTATATTCACACACAGAAATGACAAAAGATAAAAATATAATAATGTAGGACATGTATTAAACTTGTAAAGTTCAGCGTATTGTTAGAAATTGGTGTGTAATATATTTTTGTCAATGATGTAAAGTACAACATATTAAATGTCTTTGTCAATTTTAAAAAATATATATATATATATATATATATATATATATATATATTTGTCAAGGAAGTTAGATGTTTTTAGTGTAGCTGCTTTAATGAATTATGGATAATTTTAAAACAATAACAAGTGACTTTGTCAAGGACAAAATAAATGTCTAAGTGTTTTGACATAGTCATATATTAAAAAAAACACGATAGATACATTCTATCACCTTCCACCGATGAGCATCTCCATATATATCAACTTACACGTCTCTCATATTTACTCTTATCTTTTAATTTGTATGCAACTTTACATCTACGCGCCAATCTTCTTAATACTCTACATAATATTATAGTGGAGTAGTACGTAACCCACAAGTTAGTTAGCTAGAAGATGCTAATATTCAATGTTTAAAATTAAATGCCAAAAATAAAATGGAGCAAAAGCATACTACAAGAACACACAAAACTGGATTTACATTTACATAATCCAAAATTATATTATACTGTATTAATTTATACTACATATAATAGAAAAACGGTCAAACTTTAAAAAGTAAAAAGTTAAAAGTCAAAAGTGAGATAAATGTATTGTGTAATTAATAATCTTACTAAAACACCACATTAGTTAAAAATATAATAATTTATTCATATTGTACAACCAATTAAAAGCATATATACTAAATTAAAAACAACTAATTAAAACACAAATTACTAAAAAGTACAATAAAATTTTCACAATGTACAATTTAAACAAGCTACAACATAACTCTAAATATAAAATAATTAAACACACTAATTAATGTTATTTTAAAACACCAAAAATGAAAAGTATATGTTATTATACACATTATACAAATTAATAAAACACACAAAGCTTCATACTGTTATGAGTTGATGGTACATATAGTTTTGAAAATCGGATCGAACCAACGGGTTTAACTGGAAACCGTGTCACACCGGTTCGGTTAGCCAATAATAATTTATCCGAAAACGAATCTAGAGAGACCCGTTGAAACCGATATAAACTGGTGAATCGGTCTCATCGAGAACTATTTTCGATTAATCGTCACAGGTATCGCGTTATATAAAGGAAAACCAAAAGTAAAAGTGAAAATTTAAAACTATTAATACATATCGAAACCGGTTGACACAGGAACCCTGTTTAATTGACCTGTTTGACCCAACCTGTCGGGTTGACTCGGTTCATCGACCGTTTTTCGACGGGAGCAGTTCAACCGGTTGAACCACTCGGGTCGAGCGGGTTTCAAAATATTATGTTTAATCCCCAAATCTTCAAACTTTTATTATTTATAACCCATAAACTTTTTTTTAACACAAAACTATCTGCCGCTATATAAATATATTATATATGTAAGTTTTTTTTCAAAAACGATTATAATATTTTACAATTAAGAGAAAATATGTGCCCGTTAGTCCACATTTAACTTTATAATAGGCTAAACACGCCCATTTCAAAACAAAAAAAAGATAGGGCTAAATGTGCCCAAATCTTTTACAAAATAGCCCAAATTAGCCTTTTTTTTTTGCTAATCACATTCATGTTAATTTTGGTACTTGCTCTTCTTAACAACGCACCATTAATCCCATCCCATCCTTGTTAGTTTTACGCGACAAGAACGTGTGTTGTTAGTTTTTATCTCATAACTGATGTAATGTTTACTTTTATTTTCATTAAATGTTTTTATATGTTGTTTGATAGATGTTAAGAATTTTGTCTAGAATTTAGTTATCTTATAGTTTAACCGTTTGCAATTGCATTTTCATCGGTTCACGTTCTATTTTAAACGTTACACAAAACACTCACCATAATATCACAAATCTTTAATTATCTAGCGTTAAAAATCGACGCTTGCAAAGCGCGATCTTCACCTAAGATACTCAAATTATGAGCTGATTTTACATAAAGTATTAAAATATATCTTTTAAATTGCTTTTGAGTTTTAATAAAGCATACGCTATAGCTATGTCTAACTAAAAAACTGGTATCGTTGCATCTTTTATTTTCAAATAAACATATTCGTGTTTTCTACTCTGGCTGCGCTCTTCTATTGACATGATATAATCATATCAACTTTAGAAGATATGTGTAAGCCAATTGACGACGTATATGCCCCTCCGGTCCATAGCCGAAAGGCCCTATATTCATAGCCGAAGGGCCCGATACCCTTAGCCGAAGGGCACGATACTCTAGTACAAAATTCAAGGTGAAGAGTACGATGTCGCCATCCGTCCGGCGGTGAATGACCGACAAGACTTTGGCATTCAGCTGGATACACTTTGTCTCATCCCCGGATGCCGGACATGACCCGTGAAGCAGTGTCAGGAGCAGTCACCGACACCATCAACTATCCTATGAATCTGATGACGCATGGACCGACGGTGACATCGGTAGTATAAATATGCATCTGATTGGGGTTAAGGTATCATTTTTCTTACACACATACATTTATACTATACCTTCGGTAAAACACATACTTACTCTTACGCCGAGTCGGGTCCCGGGATAACACCGGGCGAGACTAACGTCGTTCATCTTAGCGGTATCAGGAAGGCTTACTCCTGCGTGAAGGATAACCGCAACAACCCACTAAAATTACTTCGACATTGGCGCCATCCGTGGGACCCGCATTCAATCTACCGTAGTCAGAGGATGACGGGTTCGACACCACCAGAAACTTCAGGAGGAAGTTCCACACCATTGACAAGGGAGCAGTTAGAAGGGTACGTGACTGCTCTTAAGTCAATGATAAAAGAACATAATAGCCGGAGGGATACTGTTGAGCCACTACGATTGGACTTCGAAGACGAAACGACTCTTGATAAGGACGAGCCAGCGATTAAGAAGAAGGAAATAGTTACGGGGAACAAAGTGAAAGACGAAGACTTGGCCAAACCTTTCAAAGAAGTCTTGAAATCTCCTATCAGTAGGCGAATCATCGAGTTTTCTGCTCCGGAACATAAGATGCCCACCCACATCAAGCTGTACGATGGGTCTACGGACCCCCAAGACCATCTCAACAGATTTACTGAAGCTGCAGGACATGGGGAGTGGCCAATGCCCGTGTGGTGCCGCATGTTCCAACAAACGTTGGATGGAAAGGCCCGGGGATGGTTTGATGGGCTTCCGCCGGGAGGCATTGATGAATGGGCGGCTTTCAAGGATCAGTTCGAGGCTCGCTTCTCCCTGCACAAAGCTTGTGTCAAGGACCCTACAGAGATCGCCAAGATAGTGAGAAAGGCTAATGAAACGCTGGGAGTTCAAAGAAAGGTGGACCCGAGGCAGGATTCATACGGGGGCTCGGGAGATCATGAGGATCTCTCATTCATGAACGGGTGCAAGTGCCCGAGCCGCCAAGCGGTTCGCCGACACGATCCCTAAGGCGTGGAGGAGATGATGATTAGGGTCGACGACTTCGTAAGGTCGGAAGAAGCTTTCGCCCGATCAATTGCCTCGGGCGAACACTATGATACAACGGAAGAGCCTCGACGGACCCCTTCCGAAAGGACGAAAGGGCGTCGAGTCACTCACGGAGGAGATAAGAGGAATGAAGGACGACATGCGTACTCGGGAAGAGACCGTGAAATTCACACCGCCATGGTGACAGTCGGCTCCTTATGTGCCCCATCGCGGTGACCACCAGAACCGAGGCAACCCACGCCTAACTTTAGATTCACTTATAAAACCACCAAAAGAAATCTTAGCCATCGAGCACCGCACGCCTACCCCTCCAAAGCCGGCGTCGTGATCCCCACGCAAGGAGAATCAAGATAAGTATTGTGATTATCATGGAGAAAAAGGGCACTATACAAATGATTGCTATCAGCTCAAACGACAATTAGAGATAGCGTTGGAGTCAGGGAAGCTAAATCATCTAGTCAAGGATCTCAGGCATAAGGGAAGGAGGGAAACCCCAAGGAATGACACAGGAGCTAAAGACAAGGTCATCAACATGGTCCGAACCTGGCCCGAACGAAGAAAAAGGAAGTCATCGGAACAAGAGGAAGGATGGATGAATGTGCCCATAACGTTTCCTCCCCTCCCCGACGGAGATGTGTCGGATGATCCTCTCATAGTTGAAGCCACGATGGAAGGGTACTTAGTAAGGAGAGTCTTCGTAGATGAAGGAGCTTGATTGGAGTAATGTTCGAACTTCGCTTCAACAACCTACCTCATGAGATAAGGAGTCGAATGAAGCGGAATACGAACATATTCTTTGGATTTGCGGGCGGTAACACGCCCACTGGGAAAGATCGAGTTAGATGTATCATTCGGGGACGAAGGGTTGTACAGGAAGGTCAGGATGAAGTTCACAGTTATTCGAGCACCATCACCATATAATGTCATCTTAGGAAGGACCGGATTGAAGATCCTGCGAGCCATACCTTCTACGGTCCATTCCATGATGAGTTCCCAACCCTCAAGGAATTGCCACGTTGGTCACTCGTTCCGTCATCATTTCGAGTCGCGGAGGTTGGAAAAATTACAGACCATCGTTCGAACAAGATAAGGAAGAAGCAGCACGGGAGAGGTGGGGTTAGCGGGCGAGTGGCGATCAACCCCGCTTCCCGAACAATTTGTAACGATAGAGGGTGCCGTTGTCATGGGGGCAACGACGCCTCAAAGAGCTTTTACGAAGGAACATCGACTGTTAGGAATTAGAAATTCCGGTATTAAAAGTCGGTCACCTCAGTATATGTAATCGTTAGAAAGCTCGTAGTCGTAGTTCTTTTAAGTTAAGTAGTAATTTAGTTAAGTAACACCGTGGAGGACAGACGGGTCTTTACCATTGTATGCACGATCCACGGCCCAAAGTGTGGCGAGTTATGTAAGACTATAAATACTCTCTACCTTCCAAGGTAGAGTTGGAGCTCATAATAATATCTTTCACTTTCTCTCACTAAGTTCCTAAACCTCTAACTTTCTCTCTAGAATTCCATCTATATGCTACTTTGTGTTATGGTTTGATGTGTATGTGAAAAGTTAATATCTAACAATTGGTATCAAGAGCCATGGTTAGATCATATCTTGCACATCTTTGGATTTATAGTGGTTTTAGGTGGTTTTGAGTTTGAAAAAGTTTAGTGGTTTTGCATCATTTGGTTGATTTCTTGTGTTAAAGTTTGAATTTTGTTGGTACTTTTATGTTTAGAATCATCAAAAGTGTTTAGGTTTTCATTTGGTAGCTTGAATCATCTTGGTTGGGTTGTTTTGGATTGAAAAGTGATGTTTATATGGTTTTCAAGCTAGCGACTTAGCTCACGGAATAGTTTCTTGGTAGCGACTTGCTTCACAGTTTTGTAGCGACTTACGGTGTTAAAGCTAGCGAGTTAGATCTAGCGAGTTAAAGTACAAGTAGTGGAATCTCCACTACGGGTAGCGACAGTGGTAGCGACTTGGTCGATGTGAGTTGCTCTTTAGCGACTTGCATTTCTAGCGACTTGTGTGGCAATTCTTGCCAAAATTTTGCTAGCGACTTGAGGGTAGCGAGTTACTACTTAGCGACTTACATCGGCTAGCGACTTGGAACTCTAGCGACTTAGTGGTGTAGCGAATTAGTTGTTAGCGACTTGGTTCAAGAATTCGTAGCGACTTGGTTGATTTTCCGTCAAAACTTCAAGCGGCCATAACTTTTGAACCGTAACTCCGTTTTCGTTCTACCCATCAAAGCGACCGTGAGCGAGGAGAATAGACGCCGAATGAAGTTCATTCGGGTCAATCTTGAGGTCTAAATCCGCTCGAACAGAAGTTATTGAGGTTTTAAGTTTTAGACCTAAATTTCTCGGGAAAAGCGGGCATAAACCAATCCGAATCACAACCAAACAACATCTCGCTTATCCCACAAACAATCATAAGACCTAACACACAATTGTCTATCATTGTGTCGATCCATTAGTCGTCTTAACACATTCCATTGGTCATTGCTTAACGGTTTAGTCTTGATTTTAGTAAAATCCCATGAAGATTCTATTTCTCGGTTTAAATCATAGGTGGTAAAATCCGTGCATTCTACCACATCATGTCTTACTCTCTTGACCCGGTGATTTGAAGTGCTTAAATTGTATGATGTTGTGGATAATAATGATAATGGATGCTACTTTGAGCGATTAAAGATGTTTGAATTAAACAACGAGGATGTGAGATCTTCGTGTTACGAGTACAATGAGAATGAATTGCACACTTCTGAGAATGCCATGCAAATGGAATGCGACATTGAGCCCTATCAACTACTTCATACGCACCTCATACGGTTGTTATCCATAGGCGGGGATCGAACATGTAGTGCTCTTTTCATGGGACTTACCTACATTGACAAGAAGCTTCTTTGTTGAACTTAGAGCATTTAAAAGCGCAACTTACCAATGAAGAAGTTCAAAAGATGGTTCGGTCTGACTCTTCAAGTAATCTACAAACAATTTCAACCATTCATCGGTGGGAATATTTGATTACAATCAACACTTGATGGAATTTCCTTCAAAAACATCTTGGAATGGAAATTCGAGAATTCATTGAGACATTTATCCAACTCATGGATAATATGAAAAAGTTCATTGAAGAATCGCACAAAAGAATGAAGGCGTGAATGAGTGTCGGTGCGGTTGAAAAATTGTTGTGATAAGTTGGGTAATGTATCGGTGAAGAATCGGGTGGTCTTGAATGCGAGAATGTTAGAAAACAAATAATGATGAGTCGGACAATGCTAAAATAGAATCTTCATGCTCATGTCCACAAGAGAGAGGTGCACAGTCACAACCCGTGCAAGCTAATGCAAAGGGCGCTACATGGAAGCTTGGATGTACCCAAGATAGAGATGCACAGCCACAACTTGTGTGCGTTAATGCGAGAGGAAACTTGCATGAAAGTTTCTGCGGTACCTAGGTATGCATCTTCTTCTCAAAATGATGATTATGGATTGCATGAGTACTTTGCATTTGTGCTGATGATTCCTTGACCACTTGAACTCAATACCTATAAGGATCAAGTTGCCATATCTGAACAACGTGCTAAGTTTGAACTTACCACTCGTGAGCGGGAGATGGATATCCAAATCGTACAATTATTAGAAAAAGTAATTTTAGAAGAAGTATTAAAACAAGAGTTAAACTCCTTACAAGAAAAGCTTTCCAAAGCGCTAAGCAAAACACGAACTTCAAGAAAATGTTAAAATGCTTAAGCAAGAATTCAAGGCTAAGGAATCAAAACTTTTGAATGATTTTCCAATCTAAAACTTTGAAAAACAAGCTTGAAAATAAGTTATGCGTACAAGGAATACCATTCAAGCTGCTCACATGATCACTAAGCATCGAGTCTTAGCGATAAGCATAGCATTCCCTTGTTGAGGAACCAAATCGAGGTAATTAAAAGGCTAGAAATGCTCATAAGGTGCTTTATGATGGTAATGAAATCCTTAAGCCTGGCGAAACCTAGTTGCGTTGAGTGCTTGAGGAAGATAAGAAATCGATGAAGTCACTGGGAGAAAATGAATAAGAAGTTAGAAGATCACGAGTGTAAAAGAATAACATAACGATCAAACCCCATAATTACACTAAAGAAAATTGGATCTCCTTGAACAAGTTTAAGCCTCGAGACTCTATTAACCCACGAACAAGTGTTACGGAAAAGGATATGGAAATGCAAAAAGTGAAAATCTTGTTGAAAAGAATCCCCTTGTAGGAAGCGCCTAAATCAGCTGTGTATCCTCCTAATACACCAATGCACTTAGTTCCTAGATCTCTTGCCACTAAAAGCAAGACCTTAATCGATGAATATGTTATCTTTCAACTATTTGTTGATTTTGAGAAAACTTGTGAAAAGGATCACACCCACGGTATAGCGAAGGGAAAGGGGTTTGAGCAAACTAAAGAATGCTATTTAAGCGAGGTCATGCCTTTCTTTAAACAACTAAAAGATCAATTTGAGAGTCTTAAAAGGGGCGCATTCGATATTAAAGAAATGGAAAAGGTATTTGATGCAATGATTGTTGAGGTTAGTGATTATGAGAGAATTAAAATATAATGAGATTGAGAGGAAGAACTTGCATACTTGAATGAGAATCGATTTACGAATGTATTGCTCAAGATGTGTTTTCTTTGCTACAAATTGTTCCATTAATGCTTCTCAATTTCATGAATTATCATTGCTCGAAAGTCTCCCATGATCGTGTCATTGAGCTTGAAACAACAAATTCAAAATTGCATGAGAAAATAGAACAGGATGATCATGATAACTTGGTCAAACATTATTCTAAATTAGAAGTTGAACATCTTGCTTTGCAATTAAAACATCAACATCTCAAAGAAAATGTTAAAACCTCAAATATCAAGACATCCTCGATGCTCTGAGTTTGATGCGTTTTGAAATTAGCAAGCGTGATGAACAAATTCGAGCTCATTATAACACGATCAAAAGATTGAAAGCCCAAATTTCTGGCGAAAGGTGAAAAGAAGGATGTGTTGGTTCCATATGCCTCCACCTTTAGATTCTCGAATTTCCAACTTCAAAACATAATTGATAACTTGCAAAGGAAAATGATTGTTTTAAAATTTGAAATTTCAAGGTTAATGATCAAAACAAAGAGTTATGTGATTCATTTAAAGTTAATCATGATAAACAAATTGAAAAGATAACTTCTTTACTTAACGATATTGAGAATCGAGCGTGAGGTGAAAGGAAAGTTGCCAATCCCAAATTGCAAATACTACTGTTCCTAAGGTTTCGATTGTGATAAATATGCTATCGATATGTTATATATTCCCCGCCCATTAGGAATAATGAACTTGCACATAAAGCATATCTCTCATACCTTAAGGAAAGTTTGAAGGGTCTCCGTGAGATTGTTGAAGATGAAAGATTAGAAAAACCTTTTGATAGTACTATAGCCTATGCTGCATGGATGCCAAACGATCTCGGGAACTCTTAGAGTATGTAATTGTCACAAGTCCGAAATCTAGCAATAGGCGAGATAGAATAGTTGTGCCTTGTTCTATGCCTAAAGCCAAGCATGTGACCCTTGATATGCCTTGTTCCATGTCAAAATTCAAGCAAGCAACCTTTGATGTGCCTCCTAGAATTTGGATCCAGCACTTCTAGACCGGGAATGCGAGAAAGTAGTGAAGCCATGTAATGTTCCCATCGTTACTTCTCGGATGTTAAGATTGACACTAAAGTTAGCGGGTCAAAACCTAGAAGCAATGCAAAGAAGGATAGGATTACGCAAACTAAAAGTGTTCATGATAAGGAAGTAAAAGAACACCATAGGGACAAGAAGTTTGATTTGAACAAAAGAATCGTGTTAGTTCTAGTATTAGCTCTAAGCTTCTTGAAATTAATTCGAGGCCTTATCTTGTCTGCAAAACATGTAAAAATGTTTATTTTACGGTAATCATGATAAATGTGATGTGTTATTTACGAGATCTAAGAATCATAACCCGATTAAGAAAGTTTGGAAAGCAAAGCAGTTAAGCAATCACGGAAACCTACGGGAAGGTTTTTACCAATGTAGGATTTCGGTGGAAGCCCTGGTCGAATGTTCACGAATGGCAAACCTTGCTCTTTAACTAGATCCACTATGCCGAGAATAGTGCTGTTAAGGTTTGGAAGCCAAGCGGTAGAATAATCCCATTAAGCACAAAATGTCATTTGACTAAGTCGATGCCTCTACTAGTTCGACTCCTAGGGATAATGCCATTGCATCTAGGGTTTCTCTTGATTCAAAAGGCTGTTTGTGCTAACCAAAGGAACCCATCGACACGTGGGGATCCAATGTTTCCAATTCTCTGTCTTCGATACATTGTCCAAAGCGGTCGTACAAATCGTCCCTTGGTATTTGGATTGGTGACTCTAAACATATATTTGGGCTCTTAACAATGACGTCTGTTCAAATCGATTCGGGCCTCGTACTTCATCATTATGGCGTCTGCAGATAACACTTGAGCCCCGTTCCTCAAAGAAAAGAAAGGTGTATGCGCTTGATGCGCTTTATCTTCTTAAGAAGAGAAATCTTCATGTTTATGACCATTCTCATCGACATTCTTCATCAACATGCTTCATGCTTTTCCATGCGCTTGGTCATCAAGTGAACCGGACTCGATAATTACTCTTATTCCTCTTGCTCAATATAATGAAGATGGCGACATCATGTGCTAATTTTGTGGGGAGAAGTGTGAATATAATACATTTGGATGATAATCACTTGGTTAATCAAGAATGGCATCTCTGTATGCAATTCTTGAGGGGAGAAAAGTGTGAATTTTTGCATGGTTGGTGATATTTGAGAATATATGGTCAAACGGCTCCTAACCCATGTAAGAACCGAGATTCTTCTTATCGGATCATCTTCACATGTAGTTTCTTCTAAGAGCCGTTGGTTGACATCTTCACACGGTGATATGATTAAATGACAAAGTGCTTCTAGTTCTTTGGTGATTTCTTTGATGAACATCTTTACTGTTCTTGTTTGATTGGGAGGATTTTAATTAAGGGATTTGCTATTTACAAGTTAATGGGAATGCCTTTGGTGTGAAGAAGATGTTAGCTGTCTATTTCCCATTCGGATAATCTTGAAGAAGGTCGAGTCTGATCTAATCTACATTTGAAAGCTACATGATTAGAAGACTAAAGGCAATTGCATTTGATGATCTAAAGACTTCTTCTTAATCCGGTGAGAAGAACACTTGAAAATCTTCGTCGGTTTAGGGAGAGCACTAATTGGGGAGATTGAAAAGCCAAAATTTTATCCCCAATTAGACTTGCTCGATTCTTTAGCAATGATTCATTGCTTGATTTTGATGACACTCCTCCAACGCCTAATGCTTCAATTACTAAGGATAATTGGGATTCATTGTTTGGGATTCATTGTTTTCAAAGATATGTTTGATGAGTACTTCCAACCTCTAACGAATGTTGATCATCCGACACGAAGCTCATGCTCGGTTTCTATTGACTCAACTGGTTCACCATCTAAAGTACTTCTTGGAATTCTCAAGAAACCTTATCTCCGGTTACTTCACAAGGCGTTGTTAATGACTATCATTGCGGTTGCACTCATGAATAGTGATCCGCTCTTTGGTACTCCTTTGCCAAATCTTCACGGATCATTGTTTCATTTTCTTCTCCAAATGTGCACTCGTAAATCAACCACATGAACATTAAGGAAAATGACTTCCTCATCCGCTTAAAAACATTATTGGTAAATCTTCGGATCGGTTTCTACATGTATACCGTAAGGAAGAATGCATTGATGTTGAGGAATCATTTGCTCGGTTCGATCGGTGGGTCAATGTACATCCGATTGTATGTTTATTCACGTGTTGGACATTTGACACAAGTTGATTACTTGAAGTTACTCATTTATAACTTATTTGAGGTTGAAGTTGGCGTTCACAAAGGCGTGTTCTTATTTGATAACTTGCTCGGGCTTAAGTATTTGAGTTGAAGACTTGGGTTATCTAGTTACCGGCGATCGAGGTGGATGATTGAAGACACGGTTAACTATCACTATTAGGAGTTACTTTGTTTTACTCGATGTCACACGCATATGGCGGTGTGGATAATCGCAAGAGGTGTTAATGTCTCATACTTTGTTTGAGTAGTGAGTACTTAGAGATTTGCTTGAAGCATAGATTCTCGACACCGTTCTTCCATCTTTAAGTGCAAGCTTAAGACACAAATCGGGAATTCGACTTGATTTCAAGTTTGGTATATCGGGTTTTCTTCAACGATGGTCACTTCAAATTGTCTACATATGGGTTGATAAAGATAGTCGAGAGAGAGTTTATGTAGCGATTGATTCTCACAGGATTCACTTGGGCTATTTGAGTTCTTCTCACAAGATTTCAAGTTTATGGATATATTATGTTTCTTGATTACGAGGTATCAAAACTATTTGGGGAAGGATATATTATTCCAACTATTTGGGGAAGTGGTCTCTGGAGACCTTTGGTTTTGTTACTTGATGTTCGGTTGGAAGAAATGTGAGAAGAATATTTGGAGCGTGAGATGATCGCCTATCGACATCTTATATTCGGTTTATGATAAAGTGCTTCGGTTATATGCACAACATGTTCACTTGATCGAGCTAATTCGGTTATTTGAGTTGACATCCACGAGAGATGATTAGTGACTCAACATGTTACATGGATGTCATCGTCTCTACTCTTGTTGGGTACATGTGTACATTATGTCTTGATTGGTTATATGTTATATAAGCGGAATGCACTTGGTAAAATGAAGATGTTGATATATTGTTCCCCAACTAGACAATGGTCAATCTCGAAGAGTAAGGTGTACATCGGGGATGCTAGCGAGTTCATGTGATCGGTCGTGTCAGTTAATCCGGTTTGATAACCGGGGCGATCAATGTTTCAACTTGTTACTTGGTGTTCTCGTGTTCTTGGTCTTGAGCTTCAATCAATGAGACCGCTTTGTATTCAACTCTACTTCTTAGGGAAATGGTCTTTATTCGATGTTTGTCGGTTTGGGGAAGCTACCAAAGATTCAAATTGAGAAGGCTCATGTTCGAGACGATTTTCTTAGAAGCCTCGGATGCTTTGGTGGCGAAAGTTTAAGAGATGTTGATTCCTTTCTTCTACAACGTCTTTGAGCGATATCTTTATCTCGGTACTCATTTCATCATTCTCTTAAACTAATTTATCTCTTGTAAATATTTATTCGAAAAACAAAATACAAAATTATAAAACCTTCAAAAATCAAATAGAAAAATATAAAACTTTCAAAATCCATAAAAATTTGAAAAATTGAAAAATCTTCAAAAATATTGTCATTTTGTCATGTTTCTCTCGATTCGATAATATCTACGGTCTTTGTGTTGTCATTCAAAGAATGACACGGGACTTTAGATGTTGTTGAATTTTATAAAAAAAAAAAAAAAAAAAAAAAAAAAATCAAAAATATTTTTGGGAGAAAGAGAAAAATGGTTTATTGTCATTTTGAGGCAATAACCGGTTTTAAAGAAAAAACGAGCCATGTTTTACCATGTTTTCAAATCCTATGCTCGATTCTATAAACTCTATCTGCTTTGAAAACTAAATGCTTTGAAAAATAACTCAATCTCTATTTTGATAATCATCGGGACTTATTTGTCAAAATCTCTATCTCTCGATCAACAACCTCGTCATTGATTGAGGGAGAATGATTTCAATTAAATTAAAAGTTATTTGGCATTAAATTGTTTTCAAAAGATATACATGCATGTTTATAAATGGAGTTTAAAGTCTTAAAATCGATCCATATCGGTTAAAACACTTTCACAATCAAGTCACAATTCTCCTTAAAGCTTTCAAAATCAATTTAAATCTATACGAGATCACAAATCTCAAATGATTTGATAATTGTGATCGGGGAGAATGTGTGATTTAAATTGGATTTAAGCGATAATCGGGTAAATGGTTATAAAAGAATGTACATCTTTGTCCTTCTCACATGTGACAAAGCGATTTCAAATTTTCAATGCACATGTTGAGGGAGCATCTATCTTAAACCTTTGATTTGAAGCGTGATCATTCATCCTAATGTGCGGGTTCCTCTAGTATGTGCAAAACTCTTTTCAAACCTCGAGGCACATATTGAGGGGAGCAAAATTCATGGAAACCTCATCCTTCCGGAAATGCTATACCCACTTGATCCATTGAGGAAGTGATGTTGATATCTTTAGAAAATGGTAATCAAAAAGTTAATTCTTTCTCTTGCCTCCGTGTGCAAAACATTTTCAAATACTTGATGCACATGTTGAGGGAGTTCTCGTTCTAAAAATATCAAAAACAATTCGGTACAAAATGCTTTGATAATATATCACAAGTATACGAATTGATTTTCAAATGGTTTTCAATTGGATCCAATGGCGGATGAACAATACCAAATTGACCGACCAACTTTACTTTATATGCGGTGATATAAGGATGATAAGGTTAGGTATTGGTTCCCATGATCCGCGAGCGGAGGGATCTACCGAGGACAATCCACTAGTTAGTGTAGAAGTCCTTAGGTATGATGATAAAAGGAGAAAAATGAGATATGGGAAGAGTGCGGACTAAGGCGAGCTAATCTTGGAATAAACCCAACAAGGTTCTAGCTATGAAGTCTCGGTAAGCTTGAAGGGTTGAAGAATTAAAAGAATTGAATGAAAAGGGTGAAAACAAATAGCCTCCATTTATTCAACCTTAGAGGCGAAACGGGTTCACTTCATATACTCTTGATGGTAACATCGGTATTGAAGACAAGGCGTCATGGACCCGGTGGCGCTTGCACTTCAACTTTCCAAACCACTCAAGTTCCTCTTAAAGGACTTGTTTCATTCTCACGGGAACCGACATTATCTATCGACTTTCTCTTAGAGATGGTTGATATTGAAGAAGGAGACCCTCTCCTAGTCTCCGTTATAGGATCCAAATATGCACAAATTGAGTCTAGAGCCACGAGATCATCAATAAATCTCATTAGGACACTTTCAATGAAGACTCTCTGTTTCACACAATGTGGAAAGAGATTATATCTTGAGTCCTCGCATTATCCTTGTGGTATTGCGGAACATCGAGTGATGTGTTTACATATTCACAATGAAGATGGAAAGCCTTACGGAGCCAACATCAAACAAGCTCTGGTAGGTGGCATGTGAGATCTATTATATAGATCAACCATGTGACAAGCGAGCAGAAACAATGGGCGATTCAATCTCTTGAATCAATCACAGTTCGAGTTATGGATTGACGGATACCTTTGAAAAACCGGTCTTTGTGCTTAAAACTCTTTTCTTTAGCACATCGACCGTGTACTCATTTTCAAACCAAAAGGTATTTTATGATTGATAATTGATTTTCAATAAAACCTTCGTTGTATTGCAAAAACAATTTCTATTGAGCAATACGATTGTTTTCAAATCTCTTTTCATCAATCGGTGGACTTAAAATTATTTGGTTCACTCACTCCGTGTTGTCTTCTTTGAGATGTTCGGTTTGAGAACAGCTAGAACATTGCGAAACCCTGTCAAGGAGATTCTTAGGAATCCTACGATCACGAGGCGTACTTGTCTTGATCAGCGGGGCAAGTGGGCGTGTACCTCAATTCAGCGAAAGTGATCAAAGACACTTTCGTGCGATTTGTTGCTAGCTGTTGTATGCGGTGCCCGGCGTTTGCGGTGATCGAATGAAGCGGTCAATCCATAGCCGCATGCTCACTTAACACATTCATCTCAAAAGAAATCATGATTAGTGCATCAATGACTCGATATTTTCACTCCATGCTTACGCTACTGCTGCGCCAATATCATGATTCAACAAATGCTTCCGCTACTCGATGAGAAGATATCATGATCCGAATGTGAGCATGTCGGTCCCAAAGTCACAACACCACAATGGATGTCTCGAGATTGTTGATAGTGATGATCTCAAAGATGGCTCAAACTTATCATCACGTGGATCGGTAAAGACCTCCACTTGGAATAACCAAACATGCAATGTGAAGAATCAATGACTACGAGCTTAGGAGCAAAGGACTACATCAAGAATGCAAGATCAATTGTTAAATGTAATATCTATTTGTATTCAATGTAATTTTGGTACATGATTGAGGTGACCTCCTTAGGGAGATTGTTAGGAATTAGAAATTCCGGTATTAAAAGTCGGTCACCTCAGTATATGTAATCGTTAAGCTCGTAGTCGTAGTTCTTTTAAGTTAAGTAGTAATTTAGTTAAGTAACACCGTGGAGGACAGACGGGTCTTTACCCTGTATGCACGATCCACGACCCAAAGTGTGGCGAGTTATGTAAGACTATAAATACTCTCTACCTTCCAAGGTAGAGTTGGAGCTCATAATAATATCTTTCACTTTCTCTCACTAAGTTCCTAAACCTCTAACTTTCTCTCTAGAATTCCATCTATATGCTACTTTGTGTTATGGTTTGATGTGTATGTGAAAAGTTAATATCTAACAATAGCTAGTTTGAGAACTTCACCATCCGGAACATCCCAGAATTCGAACCAAAGCGGATGTTCTTAGTAAACCGCCACGGTTGCTTTTGACCACTGACGGAAGGAAATCTTGGTGGAGGTACTAAGGGAAAGATCGACGGAAAGCAAAGAGGTTACAATGTTGTTGAAGAGGAAGGAGACAACTGGATGACTCCCATCATTCGGTGTCTCGAAGAAGGAATTTGGCCGGAAGACCCCAATGAAGCCCGCAACCTGAGGATGAAAATCAACCAATATGTCATGGAAGATGGCATACTCTACAAGAAAGCCTATTTGGTACCTATGATGAGGTGCGTGGGTCCCCTACAAGCAAACTACGTTATAAGAGAGATACACATGGGAGCGTGTGGTATGCATTCCGGTCCTCGGTCGGTTGTAGCAAAGGCCATGCGGCAAGGATACTACTGGCCCACAATGCACCGGGATGCTAGAAACGAGATAATCAAGTGTGACTCCTGCCAGATCCACTCCCCGATACCACAGCTTCCAAAAACCAAGCTGACGCCCATCATGGCTCCATGGCCCTTCTATCAATGGGGTATGGACATAGTAGAGCCTCTACCACCGGCGGCCGGAAAGGTCAAGTTCCTCTTGGTCGCAATTGACTATTTCACCAAGCGGACAGAAGCCAAACCGCTGGCAAAGATCACAGGGAAGGATGTCACGAAGTTCGTGTGGGATAACATAGTGTGCCGCTTCAGTCTCCCCGCCGTCATCGTCACAGACAATGCTAAGCAATTCGTAGATAACCCCTTCAAAAGCTGGTGCGAAAAGCTCAACATCAAGCAGGTTAATCTGGTAGTGGCCCATCCACAGCCAGCAATTTGGTAGAAAGGGCTAACAAGAGCTTGATGGAGGGAATCAAAACAAGGTTGGGGCGCGCAAAAGCCGGATGGGTAGACGAACTACCGAATGTCCTATGGGCACACAGGACTTCCATCAAGACTAGTAACGAGAGACCCCTTGGTCTCACTTATGGAAGCCAGGCGGTCATACCGCGGAAATAGGCATGCCAACGCATGAGTAAGGCGGATAAGAGAAGGATGGAAGAAGAAGATTCCCACCCAAGCAGAACAAAACGAAGAAGATATCCATCTCAACCTTGACTTGCTACAAGAGCGGAGAGAAGAGGCCGTGATGGAAGCCCGATACAAAACAAAAGCGGAAAAGTACTACAACCGAAGGCACCTGGTTTCTTTCAAACCGGGAATTCGTATCGAAAAAGCGAAGCCAAGAGCCGAAGATCATGGCAAATGGGACCCAAGTGGGAAGGCCCTATCGGATCAAAGAGGCAAATCTCAGCGGCTCGTACAAATTGGAAACTTTGGATGAAGAGGAAGTACCCGAGTGGCGCCATGAATCGAAGAAATGTTTTCTTTAAATTAAAGATATGCATTGTAAGCCTACGGGCATGAACTACTTTATTCTCATTATAAGTAATGATATATATTCCCTACCTACGACGGAGGAGGAAAATTTTACGTGATCATATCTCATGCGTAAGGGAGGGACCCGTGGAGATTAGCTACCTCAGGACCGCGTGCCCAAAACTCCCTAATTAAAGTTGATTTACCCCGTAAGTGCAATGACACTAGGAAGGCCACACACCATTCGGTGGCGATCGTGCATACCCCGGATAATGCTAAGACATTAAGGGATGAGCCGAGGCATATGTGCCTGCGGCACGCAAATACCCGAGGCGTGCGACGCCGAGGATGAGCCACGGTATATTTACCACCAGTGAAAACATTGCCCCAAAAATGCTAAGTCATTAGGGAAGGCAGACATATTTGCTCACGGGCATAATTTAACGCCGAAAGTGTCAAGACGCTAACAAAAAAAACAACAACACGGCATACACGAGCATATACATACCAAAAATGAGGGTCCGATATACGGACGGCCCCGTCTGATCATAAATAACGTTAAATATTGTTCGACATAGCGTACAACCACAGAAGTATTAAAAAAGCATCAAATTGTTCAAATACATCAGTTTTAAGGCACGCAGGCCGAACAATAACGACCCTATCCGACACTAAGACTCTCCGGAGGTGCCTGCCCCAGGGGTAGCTCCGGTCCCCTCAGGGAGCACATTCATCAAGTCTGCAAGGGGAAGATGATAAGACCGCTTGATCTTCTCAATGTAAGGAAAAGACCTTAAGAACATCTCATCATAAGCAGCCACAAAACCCTTAACTGCTTCCATGTCAAAGTCTTTTTGAGTAGCAAGGATCCCATGACCTCCTCGTCGCACGACCAACCTTGAGACCATCCAAATAACCGGAATCTATAGCGGCATTAAAAGCGCGCCCCAAGCTTCTTGGTACTCATTACTCCCATGTAGGCGCGAGCGACCGCCGAATCAACTCTTCACATAGTTGAACCTTACGATCTCCTCGTGACCGGTATTTCGCGCGAGCTTCTCAAAATCAGCCCTTAAAGCTGCGACCTCTTTTTCGATTCATCCAACTCCTCCGACTTTCTCTTCAAGGCTTCTTCAAACAATCCCACCTTTTTCTCCCTCTCCTCATCTTTGATCTTTAATTCATTCAGCTCCCTCTCCAAAGCAACCAGACGAGAAACCATCTCCTCTTCCTTCCGGCCGCAGTCATTATGAGACGCTTGGAGATCCTGATTGTCTTGAGTAAGTTTTTGGTTAACCTCTGTTTGAACCCGGAGATTATTTTGAGCTTCAGAAAGCTGAGTCTCGACGCCAGAGCAGGTGGAATGAGCTTTGTAGAGATCCGCATAATGGTGGCTCAAGCGTTCGAACCTCTTGAACACGTCTGTAATAGCCATGGTCCCATGACATAACTCGAACCATCCTCTATACAAAGCCCTGTCATTGGCCAAATCCTCTTGCTCCGCCAAAATGAAGGGTGGGGCCAGGTTACTCATCATATCCCGGCACTGTGCAGCGTCATTCAAGGTGGTCTTAAGCGGCAAGCTCCAACCAGGAATGAATGGCTCCCCAGAACCCCTCCGGCCAAACCCACCTGCAAAAGGAGGACAGACTTGCAAGGTTAAGAAGAACAAACCAAAGTAAGCAAAGCAGTTACAACGTACCTCCGACGAAGGTGCTAGCACAGGCCACACCGTGAGCACACCGCCAGCGGTCCCACTCGTTCGGTTTCTCGTGAAAAAGCGAATGATATAAAAAAAAAGAAACAAGGTGATAACGGCAGACACATCACAAGTTTAAAAAGCATACCTTGACCGGAGATATAAGGACTAGCAACGACGGGAGGATCTTCCAGTGAAGTGGCCTCCGGACCACGAAGACCAGCACCCTGATCACCCCCGCCGCCAGCCACACTTCTTTGCTCAGGGCCATCCACAACGTCTTCAGGCATCGCGGTATTTATGGGCGACGCCAAGCGAGTCCGTTGGGAATTATCCGGACTCGACGATAGATCAATGGAAAGAGTATTGGGCCTTCTCCTTTTAAGCAAGGCGGAAGGACCGGTCGATCGCTTTTCCTGCTACTTCCTCTTCTTTTCCTTCGCTTTCAGTACGGACGGGTCGGCCTTTTCCACAATCCGTTGCACTCGGCTAACCTCCGGAACCTCCTTTCCCACTTCCAAGGGTTGGGTCACATGCTGGAATATCTCCGCCACCTCAGCAAGAGGAGCACCCTTCCCTAACCTGGACCCTTGATCGGACCTCAATCGCAAGTAGTGAGACATGGTAATAAATGCACAAAGAAAGAAAACATGGGTAAAAAAAAAAAAAAAAAAAAAAAATGTGTGCTTGCGTTACCATTCTTCTCTATATCCTTAAACTCCGGGCGAAAGCCAGAATGCTTCCAGACCTTCGTCAACCCAACCTCATACAAGAGACCCGAATGAACAGGCCTAAGCTCCACTATCCTCACACGGCCCATGGCGTCAAGCATCCATATCCTCCCCTGTGGGAGCATCATCCGAAACACTAGAGTCCGGATGTCTCCAAGGCATTGCATCTGGGATTGCCCTCCGGTCTATCAAAAAGAAATTATCTTTCCAATTCTTCAAACTTGAGCAAGTTTCCTTAAAGATACGCCCCGGAGAATTCCCTCCGGTCCGACTAGCGAAGGAGAACCAGTGTCCCTGTTTGTTCAACTTGTAAAAAACTCGAAATAGATTCACGATCGGCTCAATCTCAAGGCTCCGAAAATACACTTCAAACATAACAAGCCTATTCAGTCCGATGGGCACAAGCTGTGATATGTGAGCCTTGAAATACTTTATCACCCTCAGAAGAAATGTAGAAAACGGAACTCGCACTCCCGAAAACGTAAAATCACGCTCATACAATCCAATGGCATCCTTTGACTTCTCCATAGTAAAATCTCTGGGAGGTAAGCGGGATTGAGGTCCCTAGAATCCGTAATCATTAATGAGGCCTTCCAGCTCCCCTTCGGAAAGCACGGAGGAGTATATATGCATGTCCGACTTGGGGACAAGGTCGGGTGCCGGATGCTCTGAACCCGAAGCCATAGAATATCGAGAAGGCAACGCAAACAGAAACGAAATAAAAGGAAAAGTGACGCACCTGAATCTCGTCGGAATACTCGAAAACAAACAGTAATAAAGGTGAGTAGGGTAAAAATTTATGAATAAAGGTTAAAGGGCTTATATAGGCAAAGGAGGTGGAGACACAAAACGTCACGTCGTGTCAGAAGGGGGCGGATCTGAACCGTCAACGAATACCATCTTCCACGTGGCACGATCCCACGGAAAACGGTATATGTTATTTTAACCCATTTTCACCCAATGGGCTTGGGCCCATTACCCAAAATGAAGCCCATATAACCAAAACTGGCCGAGACACTCCGAATGAAACTAAAGGACAACTAGATTAAGTATCATGCCACTTGTCAAAAACAAGTAACACGATACTGGGGGGGACATGACGACGTATATGCCCCTCCGGTCCATAGCCGAAGGGCCCTATACCCATAGCCGAAGGGCCCGATACCCTTAGCCGAAGGGCCTGATACTCTAGTACAACAGTCCAAGGTGAAGAGTACGATGTCAGGCCATCCGTCCGAAGAGCGCGCTGACCTGACAGTACCTTTGGCATCTAGCCTGGATACACTTTGTCTCATCCCCGTGGATGTCGGACATGACCCCAGGAACAGTGTCAGGGACAGTGTCAGCCCTGACACCATCAACGGTCCCATGAAGTACGACAGACACAGGGACCAGACAGTGACATCAGGTAGTATAAATATGCATACAGTATTTGGGGTTAAGGTATCATTTTTCTTACACACATACATTTATACTATACCTTTCGGTAAAACACATACTTACTCTTACGCCGGAGTCGGGTCCTGGGATAACACCCGGGGCGAGACTAACGCGTCGTTCATCTTAGCAGGTATCCGGAAGGCTTACTCCTAAGGCTGAAGGATAACTGCAACAACCCACAAAAAATTACTTCGACACCAATGGTTTTCTTTTTCTTTTTTTTAACGACAATTTATTAGAAAAACCAACTCAATCTAGCAAGAAGCTAGAGAGAAAAGAGATTACTACGAGATTTTACAAGCATTCTTTGGATCATAGATCCAATCTAACCAAATGAGATTTGCATTCCTATTTCTATTTATTATACAAGTGTGAGATAATACTTTGATTTCGGCGCCTAAGAAATCCGTACTAGGAGCTTTCTCATCAAAGCAAAACCTATTCCTATATCTCCATAAGATCCAAGTTGTAGTTTGGATAACGGCATCAAAACAAGTCTTTGCCAAATAAGTTAAGTTTACCGAGTCACTCCATGTAATTAAGCTTTCAAGATCTTTGGGAGAGTCACCAATATCCCACCATGTTGAACCATCTTCAAAATATCAACACCCACCTTGCATTCAACAAACAAATGATGATTTGTTTCAATACTATCATCACACACCGGACATCTAGTGGAGTCAAAATCGATACCTCAAATGTCTAGGTTGTGGCGAGTTGGTAGGCGGTCCAACAACAACCTCCAAACATGTATGTTTATCTTTAGAGGAAGAAATTTGTTCCATCTAACCGAATCGAGAACTAAGGAAAGCATGATTTGTTAATACAAATATCATCATTAAACGTTATTTATATTTTTGATCTTTACCGAAGTTTTGTTAACGACAAAAGTAAATTTAATTTTTATAAAGCTTAAAGCTTGTCAAGTTTAATAGATATTAAAACAAGCTTTTTTAAATAATATCTTCATCACTCAAGCATTTACATTGTGATTAATCATATCTTGATATGACTCTAACCATAATGTATAATAGTAGTTTTTAGAATGTTTTAGTTTCTTAAAAACTAGACATTACTTATGTATTTACATGTTTCTAAAAATAGAAAAACAACACATGACATCATGTGATGCATCATGAAAATCATTGGAAGATTTCATTAGATATTTTGTGTAGATTTGGACTCTTCGTATCTTACACAATCTTGCATAGATATGGTTGACTTTGGCAAGATCTTGATATCTTTGTGTCGGACCTCGTGCACCAAAACCTATAAGGCGGAACCCTTTTAAGGGGTCCATGATCCGTGGTGCTTGCGATGGTTTTCGCTATAAATAGCAAAGCCAAACCAAGTATTTTTCATCCCTTTCTATCATACTCTTATACATATCTTCTCTCTAACCTTTCTAACTCAGTTTCATATCATATTAGTGATCTCTTTTGTAGCAAAGAAGATCAAGTCACATTCAAGCTTCAACGAGAAGTTGAAAGTCTTGTTTGTTTGGTGTTGTATGATCTTGTGTTGATTCATACTTCATTGTTGTACCAAACTATCATAATCTTGTGAGTGTGAGTGGTTAGTATTTTAGTCCTCAAAATACATTGTGTGTGGGAGTGGTTGTACCCTTGGAAAGAACTCAACATTTAGCTTAGTGTCGGAAATAGTGTAGCGAAGTGTAAGGTTTCTCCGCGGTGAGCGGAGCTTGTTGACTAGTGAAGTTAAACTATCGAGTGTGAGACTCGGGAGTGGAGTAGGGCAAGGAAAAGAGTCCTTGTAGACCGAACCACTATAAACAACTTGTTGTGGTTTGATCATTTCTTTCCTTATTTATTCTTTACATATTGCTTGCATATTTCATTAACATATCTAAGATCAATATCAATTGATCTTTCAATAAGTTTCAAAACAAAGATTTTAATCGGTAAACTATTCAACCCCCTTCTAGTTTTCTACAATTGGTACGAGTCTCGTTGCTCAAAAATTTCTAAAATATATTGTATTTTATAAACTTGAAACGATCCATGGATTACGAAAACTTTAAAGAAGGGCAATCTATACAAAGACCACCACTCTTTGAAACCAATGGATTTATCTATTGAAAAACCGTTTTGAAACATATGTAAAATCAAAAGATATAGATCTTTGGTTTGTTATTGTTAAAGGGATTTTAGTTCTACAACAAATGATATTTACATTGATGAACAAAAGAAATTAATTGCTAAAAATAATGAAGCTAAAATGATGCTTTATAATGCTTTGCCTAGAAAAGAATATAAAAGAATTTTTATGTGTGAAACCGCCAAAGATATTTGGGAATCTTTGATTGTTACACATCAAGGTAATTCACAAGTCAATGATAACAAAATTGATCTTTTTGTTCAACAATTTGTTATCCCTGAAGATGAACCCATTGATTGTGGCTTTGCTCGCTTTAATACTATTATTACATCACTTAAAGCACTTGATGAATCTTTTCGTAGTAAGAACTTTGTCAGAAAATTTCTTAGAGCACTCCATCTGAAATGGAGAGCTAAAGTGACGGCTATTGAAGAATCAAAAGATCTCTCAAAAATGTCTCTAGACGAGCTAATCGGAAACCTCAAAGTACATGAAATGGTGATGGAGAAAGATTCGGAGATCATCAAAGGAAAAAGGGAGAAGATTAAATCCGTTGCTCTAAAAGCAAAGGCGGAATTAAGTGATGATGACGAATCTTGCTCCGGTAGTGAAGATGAGGAGTATGTCATGGCCGTTAGAGACTTTAAAAAGTTCTTTAGAAGAAGAGGAAAGTTTGTAAGACAACCTCGAGAAGAAAAGAAGCCATTCTGAAAAGATCGGGATGACAAAAAGGGTAAAGGTGAAAGAAAGTGTTTTAGATGTGGTGATGCAAGTCATCTCATATAAGAATGTCCCAAGCCACCTAAAAGCAAAACTCAACGAGCTTTTGTAAGTGGTGCTTGGAATGATAGTGAAGATGATGAAGAGTCAAGCAAAGAAGAGATCGCTCTAATGACACATGAGTCAAACGAGGTACATTTCGACTCTTCTTATTCTTCTATTGATGATGACACTTTGCAAAAACAATACAATCAATTGTGTGAGTTAAGTCTAAAAATCATAACTAAAAATAAATTTTTAAAAACTAAAAAGGAATTTTTAGAAAATGAAGTCTATGAGTTAAAAGAAAAGGCAAAACGACTAGAAAAGGCAAAAGCGTATGACGATGGTTGTAAATCATGTCAAGAGCTTAATCTTGAAATAGAAAAACTAAAGCTCACGCAAGATTCTAATCGAACATAATTCTAAATTCAAAAGGTTTAACAAAAACATCGCTCTTGCCGATGAAATAGTTAAAATACATAAAACACCATGAGACATGAATGGGCTAGGATTTAATGAGGTATTAATTCCAAAGAGTCAAAACAAAACGGCCGAAAAGACAAACAATCATTAAAAGCTAAGAAGACAACACGGACCGACGGACCCAAAATAAGGGTTCCGTCCGTTGAAAGAAATGGTGCCGTGGGTACTTGAAGAGACGAATGTTTGTGATCTGACCGTAACGAATTTGTCAAAGTAACAAAGAAAACCAAGGATAGTGTTAAACTAAACCAGCTGTTACATCAGGAGTAGGACTTGCTGAAAATGAATTTAGATCAAAAACTACTCAACAACGACATAAAACACCTTTTGCCAAACGCCCCCTTCCTAAGAGCAACCACAACGTACAACCCAACTACCAACACAACGGTTGGAATCAAAACTTTCCTAGACCATATCAAACTCTAGATTACATGTCATGGAACTCTTACCCATCGTTTTCATACATGAATCAAATAAATGGTATGTTTAACCCAAACAGACCCATGAGATATTGGGGACCAAATGCTTGAGTTATTTGCTTCTTAGGTATGCTTAAAAGTTGGATTGGAAACTGATGAGTGGATAAAAGATAGTGGATGCTCACGACACATGACGGGCAACAAAAGTCTCTTCTCATCATACCAAGAGTATGACGGAGGTAATGTCACTTTTGGTAGCAATCTCAAAAGCAAAATCATTGGCAAATGTACGATCGCTCATAACTCCCTAACTATTGAAAATTTTGCTCATGTAGATTGGTTAGGATTTAATCTACTTAGTATTAGCCAATTATGTGATAAAAAGTATAAAGTACTATTTGATGAAAATGGTAGTAAAATACTAAAAGATGGTATCACCATAGCTAAAGGAGTTAGGAAAAATAATATATACATCATGAAAATAGATAAAACATCTAATGACAAACTTTGTCTAACAACGTTAGATGATAACTCAACTCTTTGGCATAGACGCTTAGGTCACGCTAATATGAGACTTATACAAAACTTATCATCAAAAGAGTTAGTTACGAATTTATCAAAACTTAAATATGACCAACACTTTTGCGACGCTTGCAAAATTGGTAAACAAACCCATAGTAGTCATAAATCTAAAAATATGGTGTCCACATCTAAGTGTTTAGAACTATTGCATATGGACTTGTTCGGTTCATCCGCTATAAGAAGCTACGGAGGCAACTTATACACTTTGGTCATAGTAGATGATTACTCAAGGTTTACTTGGACGTTGTTTTGAAAACCAAAATGAAGCTTTTGATAAATTTGAAATTCTTAGCAAGAAAATTCAAAATCAACTAGGTGTTAAAATTGTGTCGATCCGAACGGATCATGGTCGTGAATTTGACAACGAAACTCAATTTGGAAACTTTTGTGATACAAATGGTATAACACACAACTTTTTGGCTCCTCGAACACCTCAATCAAATGGAGTAGTAGAACGTAAAAATATAACAATTCAAGAAATGAGTAGAACAATGCTTAATGAACAAAACATTCCTCAAAAGTTTTGGTGTAACGCCGTTGACACTTCAACATATATTTTGAATAGAGTCTTAATACGTCATTTCTTAAACAAAACACCATATGAGCTTTATAAAGGTATAAAAGCCAACTTTAGGATATTTTAGAGTTTTTGGATGTAAATGCTTCATTCTTAATACTAAAGATTATCTCACCAAGTTTGACCCAAAGTCTTATGAAGGTGTATTTCCTGGTTATTCTCAAACTAGTAAAGCTTACATTTTCTTAAAAAAGAAACAATGATAGTCGAGGAATCGTTGAACATAACATTCGACGAAAGTCCACCTCCCTCTAAGACATCACCTTTGGTAGATGATGACTTAGTTGAAAGTCAAATGGTAGCAAGTCAAGAAATAATTGAAAATGACAAGGAAGATGAACCATTAAATAATGAGATTATAAACATCAAAGAATCTAAAAGTCATCCTTTAGAAAAAGTCATAAGACAACTTAATCAAAGAACCTTAAGGTCACAAGCCCAAAATCAAAGTAATTATTTTTGTTTTGTATCCACCATTGAACCGAAAAACATAAATGAAGCAATAAAAGATGAGTCATGGGTAATTGCCATGCAAGAAGAGTTAAACCAATTCGTTAGAAATGATGTTTGGAAATTAATTCCAAAACCTAAGGATCAAACTATAATTGGAACGAAATGGGTTTTTCGAAATAAAATGGATGAAAATGGTATAGTATCTAGAAACAAAGCTAGGCTTGTAGCACAAGGTTATAATCAACAAGAGGGGATTGATTATGATGAAACTTATGCACCGGTAGCTAGGCTTGAGTCTATTAGAATATTACTTGCTTATGCATGTGCCTATGACTTTAAATTATTTCAAATGGATGTTAAAAGTGCATTTCTTAATGGGTTTATTAACGAAGAAGTGTATGTTGCAAAACCTCCCGGTTTTACCGACTTTGAGAAACCACATCATGTCTTCAAACTCAAGAAAGCATTATTCGGTCTTAAGCAAGCACCGAAAGCTTGGTACGATAGACTTAAGACTTTTCTTGTTGAAAACAAATACACCATGGGATTAGTAGATAATAGTCTTTTTACCAAGAAAAAGAAGTCACACATTATCATCGTTCAAGTATACGTTGATGACATCATATTCGGATCAACTTCTCAAGAGCTATGTGATGATTTCTCTAAAATCATGCACGACGAGTTTGAGATGAGCATGATGGGTAAATTAAACTTCTTTCTAGGACTTCAAATTAAACAACTAGAAGATGGCATATTCTTTAACCAATCTAAATATATAAAAGACATGCTTAAGAAATTTGGTCTTAAAGATTCAAAACCAACTAAGACACCCATGTCCTCGTACACTAAACTCACCAAGGATGAGGAAGGTGAATCCGTATATAACAACAAATATAGAGGAATGATTGGTAGCCTACTCTATCTTACGGCTAGTAGACCCGACATTATGTTTAGTGTTTGTCTATGTGCTCGCTTTCAAGAAAACCCAAAGGCATCACACTAAGAACCATTGAAAAGGATTTTTAGATACATTAAGGGAACAACGTGTTTAGGAATATGGTATCCCAAAGGAACGGGTGTAGAAACCATAGTGTATGCCGACTCGGATCATGCCGGTAACTATGTCGATAGAAAAAGTACAAGTGGTATTTGCACTTTTGTTGGACATTGTCTCACCTCATGGTTTGCAAAGAAGCAAACGACTTTAGCCATCTCAACTACTGAAGCCGAGTACATCTTAGCCGGAAAAGCATGTCAACAAGCTCTTTGGATGAAGCAAGCTCTTGTAGATTACGGAATTCATCTCAACGATATTGTTATACTTTGCGACAACAAACGAGCTATCGATCTCAGCAAAAATCCCGTCCAACATGCTCGTACGAAGCATATTGAAATCCGTCATCACTTTCTTCGCAATAATGTTCAAAAAGGAAACATCTCAATTGAGAAAGTGTCCTCTGAAGACAACATTGCCGATATTCTAACTAAGCCTCTCAAACGAGAACCATTCAATCTTCTTAGACTTGGTTTGGGGTTAATGGAACCAAACATGTAGGATAAACATAGCCTAAACCTTAGAATAAACAAAACAAAACAATTTTGTTTTTAACTCACATCAGCCACGGCACCAAGCGACAACAAAGACGGAACCATTTTTGTGGTGCCGTGCAGTCCGTGGTGACATCATGGCAAAAGCGCTACCTACAAAACACCTTCTTCCTCAAAACCCACTTTACCAAAACGTAAACATTAAACCCAACTCATTGTTGACATCCTCTCACCCACTAATCACTGGAGATAACATCATTGTAAGTATCCTAACTACATTTTATCTCTTAACTAGCTAAAAGACCCGTGAAATTCACGGGTATTTTTAAGCAACGTCGAAAAAATTAGTAAATGACATTGCGTATTATGAAGTTATAAGTTAGAAGGAACCAAATCTGGATAAATAAACATTAAGTATACCATTGGTAAAAATCAAACGTACATTATATAAAACCCAAAAATGAAAATAAACATCTTCAATCTTTTATTTCTACTAACGCGAGGTATATGTGCACGTAGATGTCATCATAAATTCTATAGCAGTTCGTAGACCATGTTGGTGGTGGTATGAGTGAGATTTTTGTCTTCGTCATGAATAATCAAAACATGGGTTTGTACCAGAATAATATATTTTGAAAATAGTCTTATGTTGAGTCTCTAATCCATGATGTAAGAGTAATGAAGTAGCCCTACAAATTCAAATGATATATGGAGGAATACATGGAAGGGATAAAAAAAACCCTTAATAGTACAACCATCATGGTATATACAACTTATAAACCGAGATAGAACCAATAACCATTCTTCATCATAACTACCTATGTAATCGAGCTAAACTTTAGGAGATCTATGTACAAATCTAGTAGAATTTAGTTTACCTTTTTTAAAAGCTTTATTGAGCATCTCATACGATAATAAAGCTTATCAATAGGTTGCACCCTCAAGTTGTTAAAATACGAAAAGCTTTTTGAAAAGATCAATGTACACCAATCTATAACAAAAAATATCAACATCTTCAATGAATTTCATTTGATTTGAAAAACTTAATTCTTCTCAGACTGGCAGAAAACACAAAGAATGGAAGAGATAGTGTCACATTAACGTAAGAACATTGCATTTGACTTTGACTTCCCTATAAGAATAAATTCTGCCTTGGAACTACAATGAATTTCCGGCATGCTACTTGTAGTATGGATAAACCAACCAATTACACTGAGGGTCGGAGGCAGAAAATTTTGCTAGAGGTGGCACAATTTAATTTTTTTTATAGACTACACTATAAATTTGTTCGTAGGAGGGGCAAATTACAAAAAATTAAGATATTTTCAAAAATTTACACTACATTTTTTTCGCTAGGGGGCACATGACCACCCCCTCCCCCTATCTCCACCCGTGACTACGCTCCCATCTCCATGTTTAAAACCGTCTCCATCAAATTTAGTTGCAACCTTTAATATCAAATCTTTAATGGATGAAGTATCAGTAGAAAAAATAATGTAAATGTCTTTTCTTTCTTTTTTTTCTTTCTTTTGAATGTATAAAACATCAATAAGACACTTGAAAATGTATATTAAGGGTATTTGGTAATGTTATATAGACATGTGAAAATCACGGTTTAAGATTATGCATACAATTATACAAACATAGATTTTCATATGCTTCATCACTATTAAACGCAAATCCAAGCACCCCTAATATCCCCGTATACATTACCTTATTTGTTTTAATTCAGGGACATGGATTCTACGTAAGGCAGAAACAACTTATTTCAATCATGCTATGATCACAAAGATGGAATGTAACATTCAAAAAATCTGAGTTAAGTGCAACCATAAATTTCCGTCTGAATTTTGCTTTAGCACGTGGACGATGCAAGTTAATTCCACTGTATCCTAGAACCATAAAGACAAAACATATATTAGCAATAAGAAATAGCGATGCACCAATAAATTTGTAATCATAATAAATTTAATATTTATTACATCGAATGTAACAAAGTTTTCACAGGTTCTGTATACTCAACTATGAGTTACATCATTCATTTGCCTCTACAGGCTCTGTATATCCACTCCTTGCCTATCATTCCCCTTTTGATTCACAGGCTTTATTGGACAAAATTTCATTAGCTATAAGGCCCATGCTACAATAACGACAAAAACTTCAAAAACCATTTGTGTATCTGGTTAAAACAACTGAATTTCATGTTATGACCACAAAAAATATAGAGCTCCAAACCTGCATTTTCACATAAAGTGTGTAGAGCACTCTATATTCAAAAGGACAATCAATTTCTTGTATAACACTCTATAGTCAAAAGGACAATCGATGTAACCGTCCATTCCATTGTTACTTAAAAAGAAATTAAGATGACCTAAAATAAATTAAAAGGTAAGAAATAACTGGAGTTCATCTTAAAAGTGAAATGATAAAAATGATGGAAATGATTGAGAGTTAGGGGTCATGGCAGATGGCAGAAGTGAGGAATAAAATGACTTTCTGATGTAAAGAGTTAGGGGTCCTCGATGATTGCAGAGATGATTAAATGGGGACGCTATAAACATATAGCGCTGACCATTTCCACCAATTCCTCCTTCGGTGAAGATAACATAAAGGCAGAAGTTCCCCCAAAGCTGACCAAACAACATCAAATTTCCGAGCTGCAAATGCATTAAAAAGATTGTCATGTAAGATAACAACAGTGCAAAAACACAAAAGTTAAAGCGACTAATGTTATAAACGCCATTACCTAATAAAATCATACATCAATACACCATAGTGACTCTTAACACCTACTCGCCGAATGGGACGGAACAAAGAGTTAATGTACTCGTATAATATAAACCAATCTGCACAAGTAACAACTGTAACCTACAGAAACTACTTATGTGACTTCATAAAAGCTCCAATGTGTGTTTCACTAAGATCTAAATCCATAACAATGACACCAAATGACTAAAATTGAGCAATCTTTCATATAAAAATTATGTAGCCAAATATAAGCAATGATTTTAACTAATAATGAATACAATACACCTCTATTAATCTTGGTCTCAACATCATCTGCAACTTATTTTCGATGAATATTGTATGGACTCTTTTCTATATATAATATATAATGCAAACATATTTTCAATGAATAAGATCGACCAATCATCCAATCCAGACGACCAGACCAATCATCTTATCTGTAATGTACATACGTTTAGAAATTGATTGCAATTGAGCGTAAACATTAAAATAAAAATTGCTTACATTTGGATACATCAAAATCGATTTTTAACTTTATAACTAAGAAATCAGAATAAAAAATCAATTCAATTAAATGGCTAATAGAAGAATGAGCTTTTACCTTTAATCTGCAAAATTATAGATTCTATGGTCATTGACGGACTTTTGAAATTAGATGGATAACACCACTTCTCAAGTTTAACATCCATGAGAGAAAGGATATGTTTGTCTCACGAATGAAAGACCTGCAAAAAAGATTAAAAAAACCAATTATATGAGTTTTGTAGGAGAAAAGTTCATGAATGGGTGAAAATTGAGTTGTAGATTGAAACTAAAAATTTAATTATTTAGTGTAGATTGCAGAGGAAGCTTCAATTAGGAGTGTTTTAGAGGATTGTACATTTGTACTTGACAAAAATATCTATAGCCTGAGCACAAAGACAAGTCATATCATTAATTGCAGAGAGTGTTTTAGAAGGTTGTACAAAACACTCTATAGTCAAAAGGACAATCGATGTAACCGTCCATTCCATTGTTACTTAAAAAGAAATTAAGATGACCTAAAATAAATTAAAAGGTAAGAAATAACTGGAGTTCATCTTAAAAGTGAAATGATAAAAATGATGGAAATGATTGAGAGTTAGGGGTCATGGCAGATGGCAGAAGTGAGGAATAAAATGACTTTCTGATGTAAAGAGTTAGGGGTCCTCGATGATTGCAGAGATGATTAAATGGGGACGCTATAAACATATAGCGCTGACCATTTCCACCAATTCCTCCTTCGGTGAAGATAACATAAAGGCGAAGTTCCCCAAAGTCGACCAAACAACATCAAATTTCCATTTGCAAATGCATTAAAAAGATTGTCATGTAAGATAACAAATGTAAAACACAAAGTTAAAGCGACTAATGTTATAAACGCCATTACCTAATAAAATCATACATCAATACACCATAGTGACTCTTAACACCTACTCACCGAATGGGACGGAACAAAGAGTTAATGTACTCGGATAATATAAACCAATCTGCACAAGTAACAACTGTAACCTACAGAAACTACTTATGTGACTTCATAAAAGCTCCAATGTGTGTTTCACTAAGATCTAAATCCATAACAATGACACCAAATGACTAAAATTGAGCAATCTTTCATATAAAAATTATGTAGCCAAATATAAGCAATGATTTTAACTAATAATGAATACAATACACCTCTATTAATCTTGGTCTCAACATCATCTGCAACTTATTTTCGATGAATATTGTATGGACTCTTTTCTATATATAATATATAATGCAAACATATTTTCAATGAATAAGATCGACCAATCATCCAATCCGACGACTGCACCAATCATCTTATCTCATAATGTACATACGCTTAGAAATTGATTGCAATTGAGCGTAAACATTAAAATAAAAATTGCTTACATTGGATACATCAAAATCGATTTTTAACTTTATAACTAAGAAATCGTAATAAAAATCAATTCAATTAAATGGCTAATAGAAGAATGAGCTTTTACCTTTAATCTGCAAAATTATAGATTCTATGGTCATTGACGGACTTTTGAAATTAGATGGATAACACCACTTCTCAAGTTTAACATCCATGAGAGAAAGGATATGTTTGTCTCACGAATGAAAGACCTGCAAAAAAGATTAAAAAACCCAATTATATGAGTTTTGTAGGAGAAAAGTTCATGAATGGGTGAAAATTGAGTTGTAGATTGAAACTAAAAATTTAATTATTTAGTGTAGATTGCAGAGGAAGCTTCAATTAGGAGTGTTTTAGAGGATTGTACATTTGTACTTGACAAAAATATCTATAGCCTGAGCACAAAGACAAGTCATATCATTAATTGCAGAGAGTGTTTTAGAAGGTTGTACAAAACTCTCTTTTAGTAGAGAGTATAGATTCTGAGTCTAGGATTTTAATTTGTGCACAAAATCATTACATGGGGTTTATGTATACTTTTATACTAAACATAGATTCAAATGGCAAATTGCATAACTAGTCATTGAAATTAGGCACTACATTGTCATATTGCATAAACAAATTATGTTTCCCACTAATCAATAGATAATGACTATAAGGCCTTATTCAAATAACCAAACACCCCATGCCAAAAAATTTGAAAAGCTTCTCACTTGTAGGAAAACAATTTTTCATTGTTAATACTAATAGAAACGTTAAATTTTCATCACTTGCATGCTCTTGAATACTAAAGGTATTGCATAACTAATATGCATTCCCGGGTATATTCAAATGAAGCCACATTGAATTAGGAGCGTTGGGTTATCTCATGCCGCTTGCCAAACACCCCACTAAAGACTATTTTATGCATAAAATGAGTCGAGATAACTGCAACTCCAAATCGTTTTCATATAAACACACACTAGAATCAAAACGTTAAGTTTATTTTCATTCTTAACATATAAATTCTTGTTCATAGGAATAACTATGGTAGCCGCAAAATTCTATGATCACAAGGATACCGTTAACTACATTCCCAAACACCACAAAACCAAATGACTTTCAAAGGAGCAAGTCGAAATCTTTAAGAGTCTAGTGACTAGGTACTTCCATGAGGGTAGAACCATTCACTCCTCTTTTATCGAAAATACCAATCTCCGTGAAGAGCTAGCCGCTATTCAATTCGATTGTCTCCTTGACATCGATGAGCCTATTTGTCCTAGGTTTGTGTTAGAATTTTATGCTAGTGTTACCGGTTTCATTGATGAAGATGATGAGTTTAGCCTTAGGTTTAAGATAAATCAAGACGACTACACCATCTCCTTAACCAACTTTTCTCAAGTACTAGGAATTCCCAACCGAGGGACATGTGTCTACTCAGATAAGTGGTCACTCACTGTCCTTGATGCAATCAACGATCACTCTCTTCCCTACCAAACACCTTTAGCGGATAAGGATATCATCCGTGAACGCCTATTTAACCCAAGGGGAGATACAACCCGAGTCACCCGAAAGGGAAAAGAGGTGAACCGAGATCCATATGGAATGGAGCTCAATGAACTTAAGCCCGAATTTAAGAAATAGGAAGAACTACTTAGAGCCAACGTCATTAGCACCATAGGGAATAAGGATCACATCAATGCTTGCCTTTGCCACATGCTCTACAACTTGTCCACCCGTCAACCATTCAATTTAGCCTACTACATCGCTAGGAGAATAATTGATATTCCAACTCAAGGATCGGTTGCTCTTCCGTACGGGATGCTTCTCACCCGTGTCTATAGAGCTTATGCACCAATTCCACCAAGCCCAAAAGGGATGCACCTTCACTATGAGCTCATCCCTCACATTTTTATGCCCTTGAGTGACGAGCGAGTTTCTAAGACAAAAGGCAAGAGAGCAAAACCTCCAACTCTATCATCATCATCATCATCAAATAGCTCCGAGGATGGTCTTCCTAACTCTCGGCTTCCACCTCATGAGTATTATGCATCTCTTCCCGAGATTGAGAATGAATCGGAGTTCAAGCAAACCAAGGGATGTTCAAGTGCCTTGGTAGGATGATGAACAAGATCTACAAGAAGTTGGACAAGTGAGAATCGGTTTAAGGAGTGTTTGGAACAATACATTATCTTTAATGTTTGATACAATTTGGTTGTTTTTATTTTGTAGGATGATAATATAACTCAAAACAATGTTGTATGCTAACTATTTCATGCAAGGGGATAGCACAAGTGTGTTATCAAATTTTACCTATTTTCACTTCAATGAGAAAATCATTCACCCTTGGTCAAAATCTATGCTCCACTATGTTTGTGAATGTGTTATTTACTTTTCCTAACAAGAAATAATTAATGTCACATGTTTTAAGCAAAATTTCAGGTTCGAAAATGTCCGTGACACTTGAAAATATGTTTTGTGGTGATTTCTGGTGTCCACAGATCAGACGGCACCAATCTTTTGGTTCCGTCATTATAAGAATTGGTACCGCACACCAGATAGTGGACCAAAGTGCACCCTTTTAAGGGTTCCGCCTGTAAATTTTTGTGTCGTGGTTCCTCCGTAACTTTATGAATTTCGGTTATTTCGACATTCCAAATTACCATACATTGCTTGTAAGTTAATCTTGACTAGTTTTTACCCATATTAGAACTAGTATAACATACTTAGGCATATACGAAATCCACTTCCCACCAAAATTCAGAAATTTGAAAAATTAACCCAAGGAAACCTTTTGCATAAAGGAAGGAACCAAAAATTTGGTTCCTTGCAATCTATGGGTAATCTGATTGTTAGGATCTTACAATCATTAGAACACATTTATTGCAAATCTTTGCCTCTTCACTCCATCCTTCTTGTATGGCTTGACTTGGGTGATATGACTAGCATTTAACCCACTTCCAAATCATTAGGAACCTCATCCCTTGTATGGTTTAACATAAAATCAAACACGTTTCTCCATAATTTTTCACTTCTATAAATTAAGAGGTTTTACCATGATCATCTTCACACCTTCTTCATTCTTACCATCAACTTGCAAAAAATCAAGTCAAAATGACAAAATCTTCACCTTCAACCAAGCCTTGCAAGAAAACCGCTAGGATTAGCGTAAGACCTTGTTGTTTTGTCAACTTGAGTTCTTCATCCGAGTCATCTCCACTCACCATCTCATCTCCTATAAGGGATGATACACACCTCACTTTAGCTACTCCTATACCCATCACCATCACCACTCCACCACCAACAAAGACACCAAGCTCACCACCACCGACACCCCTCCAAACATCAAAAACACCATCACCACCAAAATCTCCAACCCTCATCCCATTGGAGTTATTTTCCATACCTCCCACTTCTCCAAATCCTTTCTTGGAGGACTTGGAAGATTTGCCTCCTAGGCCCAATCATCCACCTCCATTTCCATCATTTGGCACTATTGAGCGGATTGCTCATGAGTCTCCTAGACCATCCTTCGATCCAAATGCCCCGTTAGGGCCAAGACCTCTTCTCTTCCACCCCATCCACAAAGACATCCATGGTCCTTTGTATGGGGATCAACCACTCCCTACATCAATGTCTCCTCACATAGAGGACATTGAGGAGTCCATGTGGGAAGATCATCCCATAAGAGAGGATATTCAAGCCGAACTCCAACATCTCCACCAATTTTCCAACATGGTGGATTCTCACCTAAGTGAGACTATGCAAATGCAAAGTGCTTTGCTAGCCTCCATAATCACCACCCCAAACACCAACACCAACATCAACACATCTACCATTCCACCACCACAAACTCATCAACCATACTACCCTCCTAGGCATGGATGCTCAACTTGTGAGCAAACCGCCCAAACCATTGATCGGACTCGGGTGATGGTCCATGAGTTCCAAGAGGAAATGAGGTTCATCCTCAATCACATCCTTGAGCGACTCAACGCTCTTTCTCATCCACCATCTCATTAGAATGGTCCTAGATTAGCTTTTCTAAGCAATTTTATTTTTTTATTTTTTTAGGATTATTTTTTTTTTGTTTATTGTACTAAACACTTCATTGTGTTCTCTTTTCATGGTTTTTAAATCATGAAAAATTTTAACTAATGAATGGTGTTTTTCTATATTGTTGGTGCTTATTACATAGTATTTGGAAATGCTTGTAATGATGATTATTACTAACAAATCTTTTTGTAGCTTTTTCACAATCCATGTATCTTCCCATTGGCACCCAATTTAGGGGAGCTTTGATGAAGAAGGAGATAATGGCTCGGGCTCATTACACATTCTGCATCGCTTCTTCTTTTTGTTGAGACAAAAAGGGGGAGAAATATATAGAACTTGGTTATATTTGACTTTCCTAAAAAGTCAAAGCAGATACATTGACTTTCCGAAAAGTCAACATGATATTTCATTGGTAATATTTGACTTTCGAAAAGTCAATCGCATACTGACTTTACGAAAAAGTCAACATCATGCTTCAACTAGTGAAAACTTTGACTTTCTCAAAAGTCAAACATCATATACTAGCATTATCATTTCTCTTTCAAGTTTTAAAACTAATATTTTATAACTCTTGTACAATCTTTATATCTTTTATAAAATAAATTTAAATTTTGTCCTCAACAAAAGGGAGATTGTTAATACAAATATCGCATTAAACGTTATTTATATTTTGATCTTTACCAAGTTTTGTTAACGATAAAAGTAAATTTAATTTTTATAAAGCTTAAACCTTGTCAAGTTTAATAGATATTAAAACAAGCTTTTCAAATAATATCTTCATCACTCAAGCATTTACATTGTGATTAATCATATCTTGATATGACTCTAACCATAATGTATAATAGTAGTTTTTAGAATGTTTTAGTTTCTTAAAAACTAAACATTACTTATGTATTTACATGTTTCTAAAAATAGAAAAACAACACATGACATCATGTGATGCATCATGGAAATCATTGGAAGATTTTATTAGATATTTTGTGTAGATTTGGACTCTTCATATCTTACACAATCTTGCATAGATATGGTTGACTTTGGCAAGATCTTGATATCTTCTTTGTCACGACTCGACGGCACCAAAACCTATAACGGCGGAACCCTTTAAAGGGTTCGCGGTCCGTCAGTGTTTATCGATGGTTTTGGCTATAAATAGCAAAGCCAAACCAAGTAGTTTTTCATCCCTTTCTATCATACTCTTATACATATCTTCTCTAACCTTTCTAACTCGGTTTCATATCATATTAGTGATCTCTTTGTAGCAAAGAAGATCAAGTCACATTCAAGCTTCAACGAGAAGTTGGAAGTCTTGTTTGTTTGGTGTTGTATGATCTTGTGTTGATTCATACTTCATTGTTGTACCAAACTATCATAATATTGTGAGTGTGAGTGGTTAGTATTTTAGTCCTCAAAATACATTGTGTGTGGGAGTGGTTGTACCCTTGGAAAGAACTCGACATTTAGCTTAGTGTCGAAAATAGTGTAAGCGAAGTGTAAAGGTTTCTCCGCCGGTGAAAGGAGCTTGTTGACTAGTGAAGTTAAACTCTCGAGTGTGAGACTCGGGGAGTGGAGTAGGACAAGGCAAAATAGTCCTTGTATGTAACACCCCCAATTTCGTGATATGCAACGAATTCAAACGGGTGTTACTTCATGGCACAACAAATATAATAATAGAAAACGAACTCTAATTGAGTCGTTTAAAAGATTTATCATTCGATTTATATAAATATCGAGTTTACAAAATGTGGTCCCAGAGTTTCATGGTTTACAAAATACATTAAATTGGTTTTCGAATGATAATAAAATTTATAGCCTTCGAGTATCTGTGCTCCTCCATGCCACCTCGTACAATATGGACTCGAAATACATGCTTAAAATCACAACACAAAGGTTGAGTGAAATTCATAGAGTTTAGAAAATCGAGTTGAACACATAATAATGTTTGTGTGGGTTACGTTGTTATACACCCATAATGTTGAAAACAAAACAGATATTATTGCACTAAGCTCATGATACCGAAAACGTTAACTGCTGTCATAAAATAGTAACCGATGCCCTAATAGGTAATTTGCCAATAAACCTATAGATGTTCAAATATAGTGCGTTTGTTTGCCTACCCGGTCAACACAAACGGGATTTGTCAATCCCAATAGGCCTATCCACAATATTCGCGCTCACTCGCAAGTGATTAGTGGTTCATGATAGTAGGGACTTAAGATTGGCAATAGTGGTACTTAGTGCAAATAATACATTTAGATAAGCATATAGTTTGAAAACAATGCGTTCGATTTAAAATAAAGCATATATCTCCCCCAAGAGCTTGTAAAACAATTAAGTAATAGAAAGTGGGGCTATGAACTCACCTTAGTGAAGCAATGCGAAATATTATAAAGTCAAATGGTAGTAGTGCGCAGTACCGATACAAGACCTATAATAGTATGACAAGTTTTAGTCTACAGATTTTGGTTTTAAGACTCGATAAGTTTAAAGAAAAGTTTTCAAGTGTTTGTGTTGTTATTGTTTAAAGTTCAAAAGCAAAAAGGTTTTCCAAATAATTGAGGTATTGTAGCTTATGTGGAGTTTAATGAGTTAATTTGATAAACGATGCATATAAAATATTTAGTTGTGAAAATACTTGTAAGTATTGGCTCTTGGAATAGATGTGGGAAAAATGCATACGAAACTCTCGTATAAGAGTCGGCTCGAAGGTTGGCTCAAGTGTTTTTGATGAGTGAATAAATACAAGTCGGATTTTATTTATTAGACTCTATATATATATATATTATTGAAGTCGTGAGTAAATAGTATATTAATTGTAGTTTTACGAATAAGGTCACGATAAAATATGTGTTATATAAAATAAAAGTGGTAAAATATATATAAGTTTACTAAACTTATAAAGGTTTTAGGGTGAAAAGTGTCAAGGTATTAAACTTGAGGGTTGAAGTTGTAATGATTTTATGAGTTTAAACTTATAAAAGTTTTAGATAAGTGTCAAGATGTTAAAATTGGAGGGTTTATAATGTAACAATGGATGTAAGTTATAAACTTATAAAAGTTTTAAATAAAAGTGTAAAGTAGTTCGAATTTGGAGGGCTAAAGCTGTCAAAATGTCAAAATTGCAAAAAGATAGCAAAAATGGCAAAAAGTGCCATAGGAAAGGTTCGAACATGGGTCTCTTGTTGGAAGGGTGAGCGACTTGACCAACTAAGCTAGGGTGATACTTGTTTTAGTTATGCAAGTCAATCGTATTTAAGGCGTGTCGATTGTGTCTCTTTTAGGTTACATTATTTCCTCAGTTAATACTGAGCTCTCGTTTTGCATGTGGTTTGTGTTCCTTACTAATTCAGTGTACGCATCATATGCACTTAGCCAAAGAGCCAAATGAGCAAACCCGACTTGGGCTTGCCTTGACCAAAAGAAGAAGAGCTAATCCCGACATGCGTTGGGTTTAACCCACAACGAGGGGATCGAGTATTATGAGTGAAAAATGAGCTTGAAATCTTATGAAGTAACAAAATAAACACGAAAATGAGTAAGAAGTCGAGATACGAAGTTATTCTATGTTTAGCCAAACTCATTTACGTGTCAAATAATTATTTCCTTTTCGTTGTATACTTTCAAAATGTATGAACAGGTTCCACGTTTTCTTTTAAAACCCGAATAAGCATGAATGTTTACTTACTTGTTTCTCGTTTAAACTCCGATCTTTTACGTTCGAAATCACCATTTTAAACTTAACAACACAAAATAAATTATTCTAGTTCATAAATGTCGAGCGAGAGGAAAGTTTTGACATGTTTTCATTTTTAACAAAGTAATCTTATATTGACATGTAGTAAATGTTACAAGAGTTGTGATCGAGCTTGCTTACCAAGATGAAGGATGCACGTGAGATAGACAAGGGCCAAGGTACGGCACCTCGACTAGTTTTCCCAATCGGAACTCGTTTAGCTTCCAAAATCTTAAACCCGCTTTTTTTGTTTCCCAAAACCTTTATGTTTTCTTGAAACTCTTAGTTTGCTCTAGTTATATTTCTTGACCGCTTGATGTTAAAATGGGTGTGTTTTAAGATTGCTAGTTTTCGTTAAAAGAAGGAAGCAAGTGAGTGGTGTCGGTTTGATAAGAGAAAACCAATATTATAAGGGATGAGTGTAATGGTTTAGTAAGCAAAATCAAATTGGTTTTGCTTTGATGTAGATATTTTATTTACTTTTGCTTTGTTGTTGTTGTGTGTTTGATACGAATGAGAAAAGAAAGCAGATATATGTTGTGTCAGGTTAATAAAGGAAGAGATAAGGAAGTGACTAGATGATGTAGGATAAGAGTGAGTAGTTGATATTATCTTGACTTATGGGTATAGTTTGATCTCGATAATTACTAATGTGATGCCTTTAAGTTACGAAGATCAAAATAAGGTAACATAAAAATATAATGCTCATAAAAATATTAAAACTTATCATCATACTTTATTTTAATATTTAAAATGAATTGTGGTTTATCGGAGTGTTTAAGCGTTACTTATAAAAATAAAAAAAATTATTAGACGTACAAATGGATAAGTATTCTTTCGTTAGAATATTATATTAATTTAATACGAGGTGAAATTTACCGGTGGTTACAGTCTTACCATTTTAGAGTAAGTAGTAATTTGTCATTGTCCTAATTTTTTTTATTATTTTTTTTTTTAACCGTTGAACAGTAATTTCCAATTATTGTGAACAGTAGCCTAACGGCTACTTTTTATCCCATCAATACCCAATTTTTTTTTAAAAAACATCATTCTTCCATACACTACTTATCCTTTCACCTACATTTCTCTCATCAATACTCCAAGATGCCGCATGTTATTATCATTGTTGCGATCGTGTATTTTGTAGTAGCATCGATCTACTATGTTAACCTCTCGGAAGAAGAAAACAATCCGTTTTTGTTCGTGATTTTGGCGATTCTTATTCCACTCGTGGTTTGGCAATATGCGTAGATAAGTGTTGGGGGTAATAGTTAGTTTTGTGAGAAAAGAATTGTAATAAAGCTTTGTTTGACTTATGTTTTTGTGTAATTTTTATCTTGTTCCTACAGTAGTAGAAGAATATGTAAGAATAATTCCATTTATCCTTAATTTGTGACTTGTTTGGTTTTACTAGATATGTTTAATTTATTTGAAAAGGGAATAAGCTCATGAAAAACTAGTTGTTGACACTCGGATTTATGTTAAGATGTGACCAAGTGGTTACGTTTAGGTATGGTCTCGCTAAATGGCTTTGTGTGGTTTCATTTTGATCATGGGCCAACGCCTGTTAAGTATAGGGTGCGTTTGGATTAAAGTGTGGTTCGAAGCCCACAATTAAAATAAGGAGTGGTGGTAGATGAGATTGAATATTCGTGGTAAAGATATGGTAAGGGTTCATTTAGTTATTGTATTTAATCTGATAAATACACATGAATTGTTTATACTCACACAAAAATTTTGTGATTCTCGGAAACCAAGTAGCAAATCAATCTAGCATAACCCATATATAACTACTCTAAGTATTTCAAAATTCATTTCTAAGTTGAACATAGGTGATTAGACTATGTCCCATTGTCCTTAAGTTAAATATAAGTGATCGGACTATATTTAACCGAGGTTCGATAAATTTTGAAATACTTAACTTAGTTATACTTGTATCATGCCCATTGATGTGACAAGTATTTTATTTAAGTATCTCATATAAAAGTAATATAAGTTTGTACATACGTAATAACCAAATATAAGTATGTAGTATGAGTGTGTAACACAAGCGAGTAAGACAAGTGTGCGTGTAATGGAAATTTCAAGTAGTTCTAAAACAGTCCACACTGGGCCAGAATCATGGACTTTTAACAATACGGGTTTCAAAAGAAAATTTTGATGAATGTAGAGAAAGTTGCTGAACTTCAGCTTTTGTAGATGATGAGTCAGTTTGTCCTTAGCAATCCCATATCTTGTATTTCTATTAGGAAAATTGGATAGATTTTGACGGGTTTTATGTAAAACAATATCATATAATGTTTATAAGATAATATTTTAGAGACTATTGTATAACTTACAATATTTGAGGAGTAGTTGAGACCATTGTGCAACTCACAATGTTTGAGAATTAGTCGAGACCATTTTGCAACTCACAATGTTTGAGAAATAGATGAGAGATCATTGTGTAACCCACAATATCTTGAGAAAAGATGGGGAGACCATTGTGTAACCCACAAGGTCTGAGAAATAGTTGAGACCACTGTTTCACTCACAGTGTCTCAGGGTATAAGAGAGACAATTGTAGGATTTACAGTGTCTGAGAATGTAATAGAGACCACCGAGGATTACGGTGTCGAGAATGTAATAGAGACCACCGTGAGGATTACAAGATCTCGAGAATGTAATAGAGACCACCGAGGATTACAAGTGTCTTGAAAATGAATGAGACCATTGTATCTCACAATGTCTAGGAAGTAGGAAAAACCATTGTAATCAGTTACAATGTCTTGGATAAAGTTTCGTAATCCTAAAATGCACGAGTAGATGCATGATTGGGAGATTGGGAAAAAAAATATGATTGTGCCGTAATGCCTTAGAATAGGCATACGCAGGTATGTTTAGTATATCGTTTAGCTAAAATGATTGAAAATTTGTCAAGTGTATATATCAATATACTAGTATGTTTGTATAGCTTAAAATGCTTAAAAGTCACATAATCGTCTGGAGGATGGAAGGCACGGAGAACAGAAGGCTATAAAATGTTTTTGTTTGAAATATGTGTTACTTTCAAAATGTATGAACAGGTTCCACGTTTTCTTTTAAAACCCGAATAAGCATGAATGTTTACTTACTTGTTTCTCGTTTAAACTCCCATCTTTTACGTTCGAAATCACCATTTTAAACTTAACAACACAAAATAAATTATTCTAGTTCATAAATGTCGAGCGAGAGGAAAGTTTTGACATGTTTTCATTTTTAACAAAGTAATCTTATATTGACATGTAGTAAATGTTACAAGAGTTGTGATCGAGCTTGCTTACCAAGATGAAGGATGCACGTGAGATAGACAAGGGCCAAGGTACTGGCACCTCGACTAGTTTTCCCAACTGGAACTCGTTTAGCTTCCAAAATCTTAAACCCGTTTTCTTTTGTTTCCCAAAACCTTTATGTTTTCTTCGAAACTCTTAGTTTGCTCTAGTTATATTTCTTGACTGCTTGATGTTAAAATGGGTGTGTTTTAAGATTGATAGTTTTCGGTTAAAAGAAGGAAGCAAGTGAGTGGTGTCGGTTTGATAAGAGAAAACCAATATTATAAGGGATGAGTGTGTCGGTTTAGTAAGCAAAATCAAATTGGTTTTGCTTTGATGTAGATATTTTATTTACTTTTTCTTTGTGTTGTTGTTGTGTGTTTGATACGAATGAGAAAAGAAAGCAGATATATGTTGTGTCAGGTTAATAAAGGAAGAGATAAGGAAGTGACTAGATGATGTAGGATAAGAGTGAGTAGTTGATATTATCTTGACTTATGGGTATAGTTTGATCTCAATAATTACTAATGTGATGCCTTTAAGTTACGAAGATCAAAATAAGGTAACATAAAAATATAATGCTCATAAAAATATTAAAACTGATCATCATACTTTATTTTAATATTTAAAATGAATCGTGGTTTATCGGAGTGTTTAAACGTTACTTATAAAAATAAAAAAAATTATTAGACGTAAAAATGGATAAGTATTCTTTCGTTAGAATATTATATTAATTTAATACGAGGTGAAATTTACCGGTGGTTACATTGTAGACCAAACCACTATAAACAACTTGTTGTGGTTTGATCATTTCTTTCCTTATTTACTCTTTACATATTTCTTACATATTTCATTAACATATCTAAGATCAATATCAATTGATCTTTCAATAAGTTTCAAAATAAAGATTTTTAATCGGTAAACTATTCAACCCCCTTCTAGTTTTCTACATGATTGATTCAATGTGATATCTCATGGATGAAACATAGAACTCGTTTGAGGGATCTAATAGGTAATTCCTACTATCATGTTTAACAGAAAGGGTGTAGTTTTGTAAGAGGTTAACAAGCCCAATTAGTTGATCCATTTCCTCCCCATCTCTAATGGGCCTTCTCCACTCCCAATGCAGACGAGATCTATCACCACAACACATATCTTTGACTTTGCAATTTTTTGTTTCTTCAAGTGCATAAAGTCCGGTAAGATGTTTTGAGTTTACATTGGCCTATCCAATGCTCCTCCGAATTTAATCAAAGAACCATCTTCCAATTTTCGACTAAAAACCGTATGTAAGTTGATATTGAAGCACGAAAGATACTTTTTAGCTCGATTACAGATTTCCACGTGCTCGAAGGCAACCTACGCGTACTGTAGTTATCCACACTCTCCAGACCACCATAATCACCACAAATAGACGTGATAATTTTTCTCCAAAGTGAATCGGTCTCTGAGTGAAAATTCCACCACCATTTGACACTATAAATAAATTACGTGCATAGAGACTACCAATTCCAAGTCCCCTACAACTCTTTGAAGAACATATCTTTTTCCAAGCAACCCATGCTAGTTTGTTTGAATCAATCGAGCCTCCCCAAAAAAATTACGTCTTAACTTCTCAAGATATTTAAGAACACATTTAGGTGCTATAAAAGATGAAAAGACCCTCAAGTCTCTAGGGGCGATTTGTGATACCCTCAAGTCTAACTTTTTTCGATCGAACTTCTTAATTCTATTGGAGGATCGTTCTTTATTTAGGTTTAACAATTGTTCTCTTGTCCTTTATTGCATGCATGGTATTCATTATTGAGTCCTAATTGGTTAATTTTATTAAATTACTTGATAGTGGGTCGGTGAATAATTCTTATGATCAATAATTTATAATTGTTGATCATTACCTTTGACTTAGACCATATTATCACATGCATGGGTTAAATCAAATTCATTGTGCTATAAACCATAACTTTATCAAGGTTAGGGTTTTCTACTTTTTTTTTGTTGTGTTTGTCATGCTTGTTTTAAGCTTCTGGTTTTTGTATTTGAATCGTGGGTTATAGAGAGATGGAGAAAGGGTTTTTGAAGAGTGTTTCGAGTGGTCGGAAGAATGACGAGACTCATAAGGGATCATCAAGTTCCTTATTAATTCCACTTGGTGATGTTGGTCATGATGTGAACGAACCTCAAGTGGCTACGGAGTCTACTAATGAACCTCAAGTGGCTACGGCTACATCCAATCAGGTTGATACAAATTCACATGGGGCTGTTAGCCAACTGAATGGTATTGATAAGGTTGTTGTGGATGATTGTAAGGATTTTGATAATGCAATGCACAAGGTCTAATGAAGAATGCCGAGAATGCTTTGAAACAAAATTTTCACATCATATGTGTGTGTCGCTCAAATGAACCTAAGAAATACACGCCTAACTTTCGAGCTCGGAGTGTAGTAAGATAACGAATGGTGTGGATCTTATCGTCCCTATGAAAGTGGTCAAGAGGTGAAAACTAGGTATGAGAATACCGTATGGTTATTTCCTTGGTAAACGTGCTTTTCCTGTTGTTGATTACTATGTACGAAATGCGTGGGCTAAGTATGGTATACAGAAGGTTATGATGAATGCCAATGGGTTCTTTTTCTTTAATTTTAATTCGAAGAAAGGTGTTGATGATGTACTTGAAAATGGTCTGTGGTTGATTAGAAATGTCCCTATTATTCTTAAACCATGGACCTTGAACACCAACTTACTTAAAGAGGATTTGACCAACATTCTGGTGTGGGTTAAATTCCATGATGTTCCTCTTGCTATGTTTTATGATGACGGTCTTAGTCTTCTTGCTACATTGATTGGTACGCCGAAAATGTTAGATGCTTATACTAGCCAAATGTGCAAGGAATCATGGGGCCGCAGTAGTTTTGCTATGTGCTTGATTGAAGTTAAGGTGGATGAGGTACTCAGGGATAACCTAACTGTTGAAATACCCCTACTTGATGGGTCAGGTTCGACTACTGAGAAGATACAGGTTGACTACGAGTGGAAACCTCCTCGATGTGATACGTGTAAGATCTTTGGTCATACTCTTGTTGAATGTCCAAAATATGTCTTACCCATTATTCAGCCTACTAAGAGTGTTAATGATGGTTTCTAAACTGTCAACAACAAGAAGAAGGGTAAGCAAGGTGGTCCAACTGCTTCGGGTCAAGGAGGGTTTGTGAAACCGAATGTGGGTAAGAAGTTCCAATATCAACCCAAAAAGCCTCCTGCTGAACCTAAGCAAGTCGATGTCACTAAGAAAAAGGCTGCTGATGTGCCTAGTACGAGTGAAAAGAAGGTGGCTACATCTAATAAATTTGATGCCCTTAGTATGGATGATACTGATGACTTTGGCATTCCTACTAAGGAGGTGAATAAGGATGTGGATGCTGGTAGTACAATGGAAGAAAAGAAGAATGAGTCTCCAAAGAGTAGTAATACATTGCATTAACAACTTATGAGTGATTCAATGGAAGCTAACGGGGTTGGTCCTACCCCTTTTGTTGAGAAAATTGGAAAGCTTGAAAAGCTTCTTATTGATGGGGAAGCTACTCTTGTGGATGATGATGGTAATCCTATTAAAAAGGATTTTCCGTCTACTTCTTTTATTAAGAGGGTTAACCCATTCTCTAAGGTGGGAGAGATTGTTGATTTCGACAGTGATGAAGAGGAGATTGTTAATACTTTTGATGAGTCAATGAACCTATTTAATGGTGTTCATGATCGTGAAGATGATTATGATAACTATGCGGATCAGG